>WNGS01006008.1:32505-42592 GCA_020271785.1 Procambarus virginalis | reverse complement strand
GGAGAGGGTACTACCTCTGGTGCCCGGGAGAGGGTACTACCTCTGGTGCCCTGGGAGAGGGTACTACCTCTGGTGCCCTGGGAGAGGGTACTACCTCTGGTGCCCTGGGAGAGGGTACTACCTCTGGTGCCCTGGAGAGGGTACTACCTCTGGTGCCCTGGGAGAGGGTACTACCCCTGGTGCCCTGGGAGAGGTGCCCCCCTCTGGTGCCCTGGGAAGGGTACTACCTCTGGTGCCCTGGGAGAGGGTACTACCTCTGGTGCCCTGGGAGAGGGTACTACCTCTGGTGCCCTGGGAGAGGGGGCCCCCTCTGGTGCCCTGGGAGAGGTACTACCTCTGGTGCCCTGGGAGAGGGTGCCCCCTCTGGTGCCCTGGGAGAGGTACTACCTCTGGTGCCCTGGGAGAGGGTACTACCTCTGGTGCCCTGGGAGAGGGTACTACCTCTGGTGCCCTGGGAGAGGGTACTACCTCTGGTGCCCTGGGAGAGGGTACTACCTCTGGTGCCCTGGGAGAGGGTACTACCTCTGGTGCCCTGGGAGAGGGTGCCCCCTCTGGTGCCCTGGGAGAGGGTACTACCTCTGGTGCCCTGGGAGAGGGTACTACCTCTGGTGCCCTGGGAGAGGGTGCCCCCTCTGGTGCCCTGGGAGAGGGTACTACCTCTGGTGCCCTGGGAGAGGTGCCCCCTCTGGTGCCCTGGGAGAGGGTGCCCCCTCTGGGGGGTGCCCTGGGAGAGGGTGCCCCCTCTGGTGCCCTGGGAGAGGGTACTACCTCTGGTGCCCTGGGAGAGGGTACCCCTCTGGTGCCCTGGGAGAGGGTGCCCCCTCTGGTGCCCTGGAGAGGGTGCCCCCTCTGGTGCCCTGGGAGAGGGTACTACCCTGGTGCCCTGGGAGAGGGTACTACCTCTGGTGCCCTGGGAGAGGGTACTACCTCTGGTGCCCTGGGAGAGGGTACTACCTCTGGTGCCCTGGGAGAGGGTACTACCTCTGGTGCCCTGGGAGAGGGTACTACCTCTGGTGCCCTGGGAGAGGGTACCCCCTCTGGTGCCCTGGGAGAGGGTACTACCTCGGTGCCCCTGGGAGAGGGTACTACCTCTGGTGCCCTGGGAGGGGGTACTACCTCCTGGTGCCCTGGGAGAGGGTACTACCTCTGGTGCCCTGGAGAGGGTACTACCTCTGGTGCCCTGGGAGAGGGTACTACCCCTGGTGCCCTGGGAGAGGGTGCCCCCTCTGGTGCCCTGGGAGAGGGTACTACCTCTGGTGCCCTGGGAGAGGGTACTACCTCTGGTGCCCTGGGAGAGGGTACTACCTCTGGTGCCCTGGGAGAGGGTACTACCTCTGGTGCCCTGGGAGAGGGTACTACCTCTGGTGCCCTGGGAGAGGGTACTACCCCTGGTGCCCTGGGAGAGGGTCCCCCTCTGGTGCCTGGGAGAGGGTACTACTACCTCTGGTGCCCTGGGAGAGGGGTACTACCTCTGGTGCCCTGGAGAGGGTACTACCTCTGGTGCCCTGGGAGAGGGTACTACCTCTGGTGCCCTGGGAGAGGGTACTACCTCTGGTGCCCTGGGAGAGGGTACTACCTCTGGTGCCCTGGGAGGGGTACTACCCCTGGTGCCCTGGGAGAGGGTGCCCCCTCTGGTGCCCTGGGAGAGGGTACTACCTCTGGTGCCCTGGGAGAGGGTACTACCTCTGGTGCCCTGGGAGAGGGTACTACCTCTGGTGCCCTGGGAGAGGGTGCCCCCTCTGGTGCCCTGGGAGAGGGTACTACCTCTGGTGCCCTGGGAGAGGGTACTACCTCTGGTGCCCTGGGAGAGGGTACTACCTCTGGTGCCCTGGGAGAGGGTACCCCTCTGGTGCCCTGGGAGGGGTACTACCTCTGGTGCCCTGGGAGAGGGGCCCCTCTGGTGCCCTGGAGAGGGTACTACCTCTGGTGCCCTGGGAGAGGGTACTACCTCTGGTGCCCTGGGAGAGGGTGCCCCCTCTGGTGCCCTGGGAGAGGGTACTACCTCTGGTGCCCTGGGAGAGGGTACTACCTCTGGTGCCCTGGGAGAGGGTACTACCTCTGGTGCCCTGGGAGAGGGTGCCCCCTCTGGTGCCCTGGGAGAGGGTACTACCTCTGGTGCCCTGGGAGAGGGTACTACCTCTGGTGCCCTGGGAGAGGGACTACCTCTGGTGCCCTGGAGAGGGTGCCCCCTCTGTGCCCTGGGAGAGGTACTACCTCTGGTGCCCTGGAGAGGGTGCCCCCCTCTGGTGCCCTGGAAGAGGGTGCCCCCTCTGGTGCCCTGGGAGAGGGTGCCCCCTCTGGTGCCCTGGGAGAGGGTGCCCCCCTCTGGTGCCCTGGGAGAGGGTACCCCTCTGGTGCCCTGGGAGGGGGTACTACCTCTGGTGCCCTGGGAGAGGGTACTACCTCTGGTGCCCTGGGAGGGGGTACTACCTCTGGTGCCCTGGGAGAGGGTACTACCTCTGGTGCCCTGGGAGAGGGTGCCCCCTCTGGTGCCCTGGGAGAGGGTACTACCTCTGGTGCCCTGGGAGGGGTACTACCTCTGTGCCCTGGGAGAGGGTGCCCCCTCTGGTGCCCTGGGAGAGGGTACTACCTCTGGTGCCCTGGGAGAGGGTACTACCTCTGGTGCCCTGGGAGGGGTACTACCTCTGGTGCCCTGGGAGGGGGTACTACCTCTGGTGCCCTGGGGAGGGTGCCCCCTCTGGTGCCCTGGGAGAGGGTACTACCTCTGGTGCCCTGGGAGAGGGTGCCCCTCTGGTGCCCTGGGAGAGGGTACTACCTCTGGTGCCCTGGGAGAGGGTACTACCTCTGGTGCCCTGGGAGAGGGTACTACCTCTGGTGCCCTGGGAGAGGGTACTACCTCTGGTGCCCTGGGAGAGGGTGCCCCCTCTGGTGCCCTGGGAGAGGGTGCCCCCTCTGGTGCCCTGGGAGAGGGTGCCCCCTCTGGTGCCCTGGGAGAGGGTACTACCTCTGGTGCCCTGGGAGAGGGTACCCCCTCTGGTGCCCTGGGAGGGGTACTACCTCTGGTGCCCTGGGAGAGGGTACTACCTCTGGTGCCCTGGGAGGGGTACTACCTCTGGTGCCCTGGGAGAGGGTACTACCTCTGGTGCCCTGGGAGAGGGTGCCCCCTCTGGTGCCCTGGGAGAGGGTACTACCTCTGGTGCCCTGGGAGGGGGTACTACCTCTGGTGCCCTGGGAGAGGGTGCCCCCTCTGGTGCCCTGGGAGAGGGTACTACCTCTGGTGCCCTGGGAGAGGGTACTACCTCTGGTGCCCTGGGAGGGGTACTACCTCTGGTGCCCTGGGAGGGGGTACTACCTCTGGTGCCCTGGGAGAGGGTGCCCCCTCTGGTGCCCTGGGAGAGGGTACTACCTCTGGTGCCCTGGGAGAGGGTGCCCCCTCTGGTGCCCTGGGAGAGGGTACTACCTCTGGTGCCCTGGGAGAGGGTACTACCTCTGGTGCCCTGGGAGGGGGTACTACCTCTGGTGCCCTGGGAGGGGGTACTACCTCTGGTGCCCTGGGAGAGGGTACTACCTCTGGTGCCCTGGGAGAGGGTGCCCCCTCTGGTGCCCTGGGAGAGGGTACTACCTCTGGTGCCCTGGGAGAGGGTGCCCCCTCTGGTGCCCTGGGAGAGGGTACTACCTCTGGTGCCCTGGGAGAGGGTGCCCCCTCTGGTGCCCTGGGAGAGGGTACTACCTCTGGTGCCCTGGGAGAGGGTGCCCCCTCTGGTGCCCTGGGAGGGGTACTACCTCTGGTGCCCTGGGAGAGGGTGCCCCCTCTGGTGCCCTGGGAGGGGGTACTACCTCTGGTGCCCTGGGAGAGGGTGCCCCCTCTGGTGCCCTGGGAGGGGGTACTACCTCTGGTGCCCTGGGAGAGGGTACTACCTCTGGTGCCCTGGGAGAGGGTACTACCTCTGGTGCCCTGGGAGAGGGTACTACCTCTGGTGCCCTGGGAGGGGGTACTATCTCTGGTGCCCTGGGAGGGGTACTACCTCTGGTGCCCTGGGAGAGGGTGCCCCCTCTGGTGCCCTGGGAGGGGGTACTACCTCTGGTGCCCTGGGAGAGGGTGCCCCCTCTGGTGCCCTGGGAGGGGGTACTACCTCTGGTGCCCTGGGAGGGGGTACTACCTCTGGTGCCCTGGGAGAGGGTACTACCTCTGGTGCCCTGGGAGAGGGTACTACCTCTGGTGCCCTGGGAGAGGGTACTACCTCTGGTGCCCTGGGAGAGGGTACTACCTCTGGTGCCCTGGGAGAAGGGTGGGTCCTTCAGTGTCTGACCAGTCGGAGGATCTCTGAAACTCTCAGGTTTATCTACTCCAGGGAAATCACTTTTCGCTTTGATGACCGATAAGTCTGGCTCCTTGATGGCTGGCAAGCGCGCACGCACACGCACACGCACACGCGCACGCACACGCACACACACAAACCTTCTTGATTTCTATGATAAAATATTGAGGATAAGGCAGGACAGAGAAGGCTGGGCAGACTGCATATTTCTTGACTGCCAAAAAGCCTTTGATACAGTACTGCACATGAGACTGCTGTTCAAAGTCGAGCGGCAGGCAGGAGTAAGCGGAAAGGTCCTAGCATGGGTAAGGAACACCTACCAGGAAGGAGCCAGAGAGTTACGGTAAGGAGCGAGAAGTCGAACTGGCGAACAGTAACAAGTGGAGTGCCTCAAAGATCAGTGCTGGGACCAATTCTATTTCTAATATATGTTAACGACATGTTTACAGGAGTAGAGTCCTACATGTCGATGTTCGCGGATGACGATAAGTTGATGAGAAGAGTTGTGACAGATGAGGATTGTAGGATCCTCCAAGAGGACCTGAACAGGCTGCAGAGATGGTCAGAGAAATGGGTACTGGAGTTCAACACGAGCAAATGTAAAGTTATGGAAATGGGACTAGGTGATAGGAGACCAAAGGGACAGTACACAATGAAGGGGAACAGCCTACCTGTGACGACGCGAGAAAGAGACCTGGGCGTGGACGTAACACCTAATCTAACTCCTGAGGTACATATAAATAGGATAACGACAGCAGCGTACTCTACACTGGCAAAGTTAGAACATCATTCAGAAACCTAAGTAAGGAGGCATTTAGGGCTCTTTACACTGCCTACGTGAGGCCAGTCTTAGAGTATGGCGCCTCATCATGGAGTCCCCATCTGAAGAAACACATAAGGAAACTGGAAAAGGTTCAGAGGTTTGCGACGAGGCTTGTCCCAGAGTTACGAGGGATGGGGTATGAGGAGCGCCTGAAGAAACTGAACCTTTCGACACTAAAAAAAAGAAGAGAGAGAGGGGGATATGATAGGAACATAAAATGCTGAGAGGGATTGACAGAGTGGAGATAGATGAAATGTTCACACGGAATAGTAACAGAACGAGGGGACATGGGTGGAAGCTGGAAACTCAGAGAGTCACAGAAATGTTAGAAGTTTTCTTTTAGCGTGAGAGTAGTGGGAAAATGGAATGCATTTAAGGATCGGTTTTGGAAGCAAACTTTTTCATAATTTTAAACTAAATGTGATAGGGAAATGGGACCGGAGTCATTGCTGTAAACAACCGATGGCTAGAAATGCAGGATCCAAGAATCAATCCTGCAGGCACAAATAGGTGCGAACACACAACACACACACACACCACACACACACACACACACACACAACACACCCACACACACACACACACACACACACAAAAGGAAAACTGGGTTAATGAAAACTGAGCATGACAAATTGGAGTTAAATAACAAGATCAAAGAAATCAAACAAGAGAGGGATGGGCAGACTGCATATTCATTGACTTGTTGAATGCAGTGGATAAGGAAGAAAGCGAAGGGTTAAAGTGAGAGCAGAGACATCAGAGTGAAGAGAGTTTACGAGTGAGTACCACAAGGGGTCGGTCTAGGGGCCCATCCTGATTCTAATATATATCAATGACCTGACAAAAAAAATTGGCTCCATCATATCAATGTTTGCAGATGATGCAAAACTGATGAGAAGAGACAGAACAGAGATAGAGTGTGAGACATTGCAAACGGATTTGGACGCACTCAGAAGTGGTCTGAAAATTGTTGCTAGAAATTAACCCAGACAAATGCAAAGTTATCATGTCAGGAACAGGAGTGCTATGGCCAGTACAGCAGTATAGAATGAGGGGAGACAGAAAATGAGAGAGAAGAAAATTCCATCTGATGTCAGAAGCTCACATTAGCAGAATAACATCAGCTGCATATGGCATACTGGACATCATCCGGATATCCTTCATAAACTTGGACAAAGCACCTTCCTGGCCTTATACATAGCGAAGGTGAGACCCACACGTGACCATGCAGCCCCAGCATAGAACTCTTACCTGAAAAGGGACAAGGATACTCTCTAGAAAAGGTCCAAAAAATGCAACGAGACATAAGGAAATGAAATATAAGGAAAGAATGAGAGAAGTGAACCTTACCACACTGGAGGAAAGAAGAGATAGGGAGGACATGATAACAACATATAAGATTTTAAAGGTAATAGAGAGTGTAGAGAGAGCAGCATCATGTTCTAAGTTAGAAACACACAACACCACACACACACACAACACACACCACACACACACCACACCACACACACACACACACACACACACAGAAGGAGCCAAAGAGTACGGTAAGGGGCAGAAGTCGGACTGGCGAACAGTAACAAGTGGAGTACCACAAGGATCGGTACTGGGACCAATTCTATTTCTTGTATATGTTAACGACATGTTTACGGGTGTAGAGTCCTACATGTCGATGTTTGCGGATGACGCAAAGTTGATGAGAAGAGTTGTGACAGATGAGGATTGCAGGATCCTCCAAGAGGACCTGAACAGGTTGCAGAGATGGTCAGAGAATGGCTACTGGAATTCAACACGAGCAAATGTAAAGTTATGGAAATGGGACTAGGAGATAGGAGACCAAAGGACAGTACACAATGAAGGGGAAACAGCCTACCTGTGACGACGCGCGAAAGAGACCTGGGTGTGGACGTAAACCTAATCTATCTCCTGAGGCACATATAAATAGGATAACGACAGCAGCGTACTCTACACTGGCAAAAGTTAGAACATCATTCAGAAACCTAAGTAAGGAGGCATTTAGGGCTCTTTACACTGCCTACGTGAGGCCAGTCTTAGAGTATGCCGCCTCATCATGGAGTCCCCATCTAAGAAGCACATAATGAAACTGGAAAAGGTTCAGAGGTTTGCAACGAGACTCGTCCCAGAGCTACGAGGGATGGGGTATGAGGAGCGCCTGGGGGAACTATGCCTTACGACACTAGAAGAAGAAGGGAGAGGGGGACATGATAGGAACGTATAAAATACTCAGAGGGATTGACAGAGTGGACATAGACGAAATGTTCACACGGAATAGTAAACAGACCGGGGACATGGATGGAAGTTAGAAACTCAGATGAGTCACAGAGATGTTAGGAAGTTTCTTTAGCGTGAGAGTAGTGGGAAATGGAATGCACTTAAGGAACAGGTTGTGGAAGCCAATACTATTCATAATTTTAAAACCAGGTATGATAGGGAATGGGATAGGAGTCATTGCTGTAAACAACTGATGCTCGAAAGGCGGGATCCAAGAGTCAATGCTCGATCCTGCAGACACATATAGGTGAGTACATATAGGTGAGTACACACACGCGCGCGCACATACATACTAAAGGAAATAATTTAGTTAAAGGCGGGTTCCAAGAGCTAATACCCCTTTTTTATTAACGCATTTATGTACATCAGCATTTGTGCACCTGGGTACCTGGTTGATGGGGTTCTGGGAGTTCTTCTACTCCCCAAGCCCGGCCCGAGGCCAGGCTTGACTTGTGAGAGTTTGGTGCAGTTACCCTAGACTATATGAAGGGGAGCAGAGTGTGTCTAGCACTAGCTAGGTGATGCTAAAAGCCACCCATCACACAGGATGGTTGGTTAGTCATACAAGGCCACGTGTGCAGTAGCCGGCACTGGCAGCCTCTAGGTGTGTTATGAGCATGTCCTCATGAACATGAGAGTCAGTAAAGAAACTGGGTCTTACTCCTGTAAAGTCTACGGACACGTTAAGCCGTGTTTAAGTATCTCACAAATCCCCTCCCACCACCATCCTGCTTACACCAGGCCACCTCTCTTCCCTTCCCTCTCCAGCCACCTCTCCCCTTCCCCTCGCCAGCACCCCCTCTCCCCCTTCCCTCTCCAGCCACCTCTCCCCTACCCTCGGTCTTGACCTTTGACCTCATCCCTCAAGACAACGAGACACGCCATATAGACGACTGTACACCCTTATGGTAACACTATGGCAACGCTATGGCAACACTATGACAACGCTATGGCAACACTATGGTAACGCTATGGCAACACTATGACAACGCTATGGCAACACTATGGCAACGCTATGGCAACACTATGACAACGCTATAGCAACACTATGACAACGCTATGGCAACGCTATGGCAACGCTATGGCAACACAATGACAACGCTATGGCAACGCTATGGCAACGCTATGGCAACACTATGGCAACGCTATGGCAACACTATGACAACGCTATGGCAACGCTATGGCAACGCTATGACAACGCTATGGCAAAACTATGGCAACACTAAGACAACGCTATGGCAACACTATGACAACGTTATGGCAACACTATGGCAACGCTATGGCAACACTATGACAACGCTATGGCAAAACTATGGCAACGCTATGGCAACACTATGACAACGCTATGGCAACACTATGGCAACGCTATGGCAACACTATGACAACAGTATGGCAACACTATGGCAACACTATGGCAATACTATGGTAACACTATGGCAACGCTATGACAACACTATGGCAACGCTATGGCAACACTATGGCAACACTGGCAATACTATGGTAACACTATGGCAACGCTATGGCAACACTATGACAACGCTATGGCAACGCTATGGCAACACTATGGCAACGCTATGGCAACACTATGGTGACGCTATGGCAACACTATAGCAACGCTATAGCAACACTATGGCAACACTATGGCGACGCTATGACAACACTATGACAACGCTATGGCAACACTATGACAACACTGGCAACGCTATGGCAACACTATGGCGACGCTATGGCAACACTATGACAACGCTATGGCAACACTATAACAACGCTATGGCAACACTATGGAAACACTATGGCGATGCTATGGGAACACTATGACAACACTATGACAACGCTATGACAACACTATAGCAACACTATGGCAACACTATGGCAACACTATGGCAACGCTATGGCAACACTTTGGCAATGCTATGGCAACACATTGGCAACGCTATGGCAACGCTATGGCAACACTATGACAACACTATGGCAACGCTATGACAACACTATGGCAACACTATGGCAACGCTATGGCAACACTATGGCAATGCTATGGCAACACATTGGCAACGCTATGGCAACACTATGGCAACGCCATGACAACACTATAGCAACGCTATGGCAACACTATGGCAACGCTATGACAACACTATGGCAACGCTATGGCAACACTATGACAACACTATTGCAACACTATGGCGACGCTATGACAACACTATGGCGACGCTATGGCAACACTATGACAACGCTATGACAACACTATGGCAACGCTATAGCAACACTATGGCAACGCTATGACAACACTATGACAACACTATGGCAGCACTATGGCAACCAAGGCGAGTAAATGATTTGTAGATAAAGGAAATTTCAGAATCAAGAAACTGAGGGTCGCTGATGCGTAGAGCGGCGGAGGAAGAGAGAGACGAGGACATTTTTTCTTAACAGAAGGAGGATGGTAGCAAAAGAAGTGAATGTACATGCCACTATGCATGGGTTTACGGTATACAGAGAAAGAGAACCCAGACACAGAGCTGTGAACATGAACGTCAAGAAAAGGAAGGAGGGAATTAGATTCCCACTCAACTTTGAAATGGATAGAAGGAGCCAGATTGTTAAGAGTGGCGAGGAAAGGCTGGAAAAGATTAAGGTCATGGGGCCATAAAGCAAAAATGTCATCAACATAGCGAAGCCAGAGAGAGGGACGAGT
>WNGS01006005.1:0-12373 GCA_020271785.1 Procambarus virginalis | reverse complement strand
TAATAATTAAATAAATGTAAATATATATACTTCGATAGCTATGAAGGACCAAAACTTTTTGAGGAAAAAGTGGAAAAACAAAGAGACAATGGAAAAAAACTGATCTTAGGAACTAGTGTCCTATGGATCTTGGTAAAACTGTAATAATTATATGAATGAGTCAAATTTACTACACAAAATTGGGGGGGTTACATGCTAAAAGATTAATACATCCCTAGCATTATTCTGGTGCTGGTTCTTCACCAGAGTAAATCAAATGTGTGAGTAAAAATATAGAATATAATATTGATGGAGGTAAATGCACCTCAATACTACTGAAATGTTGAGCAACATCAATAAAACAAAGGGTTAGTATCATTGATCTCTTTAAGAGATCACTACTATTACTGGGTCTCAGAACCCAAAACAAGTTACAAGTTATTGGAGTCAGGTTTTCCCCACATAGGGTCCTGAAAACCTGTTTTGCAAGGGAGAACCTGGGATAGGAAAGTAGGCAAGCACGAAGTCTCCCGGTTTAAATTTCCTTACTTGCTGTTCTGGTCGTAATGAGTCTTCATCCTCTCTTGGGCTTTCAATAGATTGTCCTTAGCAAAGGTATGCACCCTCTCTAGAATGTGTTGTAGGTTTTGAAGAAACTGGGGCACATTCTGATGCTCACTGAAGGTGGCATCACGTAGAGAGTCTTTGAAAGCTTTGAGAGGAGTACGGCACTTACGTCCGTAGAGCATCTCATAAGGAGATACTCCTAGAGACTCATTTGGAAGACTTCTGAAAATACACATAATGAGGTCAAGTTGTTTATCCCAATCCTTAGAGGTCTCATTGCAAAATTTCTTTAGGAGTGCTTAATAGTCTGATGACTACGCTCAAGAGAACCCTGTGAAGCAGGATGATAGGGGCTGGACAGTACCTGTGTGATGTTGAACCAGTGTCCGCTTGAAGAGATCACTGGTGAAGTTGGTGCCACAGTCACTCTGAACCTCCCTTGGAAATCCATACTGGGTGAAGATCTTCAGTAAGTGTTTCACCACAGTAGCAGCCGTAATGTTCTTTACTGGAACTGCTATGGGGAATCTGGTGGTAGGACACAGGATGGTTAGTATATAGGCGTTGCCAGAACTGGTCCGAGGTAAAGGACCAACACAGTCTATAATAAGTCTGTGGAAAGGTTCCGCAGGCACCTGGATGGGTGTCAGTGGTGCTCTGGGGATAGAGATGTTCGGTTTACCTGCCATCTGACATGTGTGACACTGTTTGACGTGCTGTTTGACATTGTTAACCATACCTGGCCAGTAGTAGTCTTGTCGAATTCCGTGGTAGGTTTTGTTAAAACCGTAGTGTGAAAGTGCTCCGTGGGCCAGGTGTAGAATAGTGGGCCGCAGGCTGGTGGGAATCACTAGTTGTTCGACGTTGGCCCAATCGTCCTCCTCCTTCAGTTTACTGGGTCTGTATCTGCGGTAGAGCAGCTCGTTCTCTAGGAAGAACCCAGGGATACTGTCAGGTTGAGTCTCAGCCTGGAAGAATAATGGTGTCAAGGTAAGATCTTCCCTCTGTAACTTACGAAACTCAACGTGGTAAGATTCGGGGGTAGTTTCAGAGGGTTGTGAGGGACAGCGGTAGTAGTAGAGTCAGCTGGTTGTGGTCGTGCAGCTTGTGCACGGGTGGTCACCAAAACCGGAGGAGAAACTTCATCACTCTCTTGAACCTTTGCTGGAACATACTCAAAGATGGGATTATCCATTACAGAGGTACACACCTGGGGTTTGTCCATGACGATCAGGTTGGTCGGTTGCAGGTCTTCTGCCAAGTCGTTGCCCAGGAGAAGTTGCACTCCAGGCATGGGAAAAGGCTTTTCCCTGATGGCGACTTGGACTTCACCGGTCACGAAGGGACAATCCAGGTGGACTCTGGCGAGTGGATAAGGAGTGGTAGCAGTGAGGTCAGTGATGAAGACGGTTTCCCCGGTGTAGGTGATATTGGGCACAGCTGATTTCAATATTATTGATTGAAGAGCCGCTGTGTCCCTCAAGATCTTCAATTTGAAACGTCCCTCCGAATCTGAACCGTTGGTAGAGACAGTTCCAGGATACAGGTGTTTACTGAAGAGAGAAAGATCATTAACATGAACACCAACATTCATCACAGGCTTACCGGACTTAGGAGGAGTCTGTTTGGGTTTAGTGGATTCAGTATTACCTTTGTATTGAGACTTACCACATTTATCTATGGTATGTCCATAGAGTCTACAATACTTACAGTACAATTGTGAGCTAGCTTGATCTGTACTCACTTTCTCGTAACTGTACCAAGACTTCTTACTGGAAGGTGGTTCTGGTGTCAGCCGGTGGATGAGGCTGTAGGTGTCAGCCGACTTCGCACATTTTACGTATTCGGTCTCTTCTTTATCTGCTAAATATAAACGGACGGGAGGAGGTACACGCCTCAAGAATTCTTCAACTAGCATGAGGTTGACGAGTTCTGCAAAGGTAGAGACATGTGCTGCTTCCAGCCATTTCATAAAATATCTCCTTTTGGTGTTAGCAAATTCTAGAAAGGTGGTGGTACTTGCCTTTAGGTGATCACGGAATTTTCGTCGGTAGCTTTCGGTGGAGAGAAGGTAGGCGTCCAACACTGCTTGCTTCAAGGTCTGGTAGTCATTCTCAGATGCCAAAGTACTGAGGGTGACTGCAGCTCTACCTGTGAGATGTACTCTGAGAAGGGTAGCCCATTGGTCGGCAGGCCAGCTAAGTTGATTAGCTAGGGTCTCAAAGGTGGTAAAAAAGACGTCAATCTCTGTCTCTACGAACGGTGGCATTAACTTACTTGCATGGGAGACATTGAAACTTACTGGAAGACTGGCGGTAGCTTGCTGGAGTTGAGCTTGGTGTGTAGTTTCCAACTCTAGTTCTTGTCGACGACATGCTACAGCCAGATCCGCTTGCTGTTTTTCATGCTCGCGTTGCATCTCCAGGTGACGTTGTTTTACTTCCAGCTGTACTCGCTCACGCTCACGGAAAAGGGCGGCTTCTCGTTCCTGTTGTTCTTTGAGTAAGGCGGCCTCTCTTTCTTGCTCCTCTTTCTTCATGGCGGCCTCTCGTTCCTTGAGCTGGAGAGCTTCCTTTGCCAGGGCCGCCTCACGTTCTTTCATTTGGAGAGCTGCTTGCTGTTGCTCCCTCTCAAGTTTTGCAAGTTCTATTTTGAGTTTCATAGTGGCCAAATCTTATCTGCAATAGTGTAATGTTCGTGAGTGTCAGAGTCTATTACCCCTTCATCTAAAAAGTGATCCAAGAGAATGTTGTGTATCTCATTCTTGTTGGCTCCATGGGGAACATCTAGTTGATACTCATGTGCAAGAGTTTGTAATTCGGTCCTCTTGGCACGACTTAAGTTCCCTATTTCACCTGCTGGATTAGTACGGAAAGCTTGGAGACGAAACATGGTGAAAATTAGCAAATAAATGTACAACGAATATACTGTTGTGATATGGTGAATGTCAGAAACAGGACAACGTGGCAACTGGTACCTATCCTGTGGAATCGTTAACAATTAATGTTAATTTCAAGATGGTAAATGATTAATGAATCAAGATCGCAGGAAATCTTGTACCCGGTACTCACTGTAGGAGAATAAGGGCAAGAAAATCCTACTAAGTAAGCGAAACTGAGTTTCTAAAACAAATGAAACATTTAATTGCTTCAAAAGTGAATTAGGTAGTCCAAGAATGTAGGCATACCTTGCCGAGTCTCTATAGGACATAAGCAAGTTTTTCCCACTGAATGAAATATGATACTTACAGAATTAGCGAACTTTCGTGCTCTGAAAAAAGAAAGCTAATTCCCTACCTAAGTAAATATCATCATCTCTGACCGACGTGTAGGGGTGCGAGTGTCAACTGGTGACGAGAACTGCTGCTGAGGTCCCAACTCAGCAACGAAGTCCGTGCTTAGAGGAACTATGGCCCTCTTTATCCTCCTATAGTCGGATTGCAGAAATTAGGTGCTTTTGACCCGGAGACAAACTACAGTACCAGGGTACCAATATGATGATCTGCCGAAAATATGAGAAATATCCTAGGGACATAAGGTGGTAAACACGGGTAATAACACGGAGGGAGAGATGACCAATTAAGAGAATGACTGAGGCCTACAGTCACCACGTAATCCAAAGTTGTCTCACACTCACCATATGCTACTCCCGGAATGCACAATACACACAGCACCATATGAATAATAAAATTGGATATTGAAAATATTGAAAAGCAAGTGTATTAAAGCCAAGTACGCTTACCACAAATTAACGTTCATGTACCAGTACCTGAGTGAAGCTCCTAGGACAGGCCCCCATGTATGTGACGGTAAAGTGTTGGAGTATTGATATTCGGCAGTCCTCCAATGGCAGGTGTCAATGCCTGGTCACACTTACAAAAAACACTCGACAGCTTGCCTGTTTGTCTGTGGTAAGGTAAGGGAAGACACGCAAAACACAAAGTATAAACAATGAAACTTTAATTAATTTAGAAAGCAAAATATAGGTAAAGACAATCCCTTGGCTTAAGTGAACTTTTTGAACAAGTCAAAAAACACAAGAAAACATAAATAATTACTAGAGATGAAATTACAATAATATGAAGTCATAATACAACAAAAATCAGGTGCTGAGAATATTGGCTATAGCTGCTACCTCCCTTAGTATAGGACAGCCAGAGCTTAGTATACCAGAGAGAGATGTCAACTCCTAAGAGCACGAGAATATTCTGAGGAAGACAGCTGCAGCTAGCCCAGACGTCGACTCGGGTAGATGGCGTGAGTGGTGCAGGTGACACCAGCCAATCACAAGCAGGCAGGCGGAGTATGGTCGTTAGCTCGTTGAAGACGGGCGGTGAGCCAGCTTGTAGGGGGTGAAGGAGGTTTGCAGGGTACGTTTTGCTTCCTGGTCAAAATGTTTTGTGCTACTGGTGGACGTATCTCTAATGTAGCACCGTGTACTTGTATAGTTGACGTGACTTATATAGGGAAGAGCAGGCTCAATCTCTCTTGAAAGATATTATCGTCACAATATATATATATATATATATATATATATATATATATATATATATATATATATATATATATATATATATAACTGAAAACTCACACCCCAGAAGTGACTCGAACCCATACTGCCAGGAGCAACGCAACTGGTATGTACAGGGACGCCTTAATCCGCTTGACCATCACGACCGGACATAAGGACGTGATTGCCGAAGCTATTTGAACCACTTCCCCACCGGCACTCGGATGGTAATCTTGGGCATAGCATTTTATCAAATCACCTCATTTTTGGGGGCAATACGTGAGGAACACAAATGCGAACAAGCCTGAATGGTCCCCAGGACTATATGCAACTGAAAACTCACACACCCCAGAAGTGACTCGAACCCATGCTGCCAGGAGCAACGCAACTGGTATGTACAGGGACGCCTTAATCCGCTTGACCATCACGACCGGATATAAGGAAGTGATAGCCGAAGCTATTTGAACCACTTCCCCGCCGGCACTCGGATGGTAATCTTGGGCATAGCATTTCATCAAATCACATCATTTTTTGGGGCAACATGTGAGGAACACAAATGCGAACAAGCCTGAATGGTCCCCAGGACTATATGCAACTGAAAACTCACACACCCCAGAAGTGACTCGAACCCATGCTGCCAGGAGCAACGCAACTGGTATGTACAGGGACGCCTTAATCTGCTTGACCATCACGACCGGACATAAGGAAGTGATAGCCGAAGCTATTTGAACCACTTCCCCGCCGGCACTCGGATGGTAATCATGGGCATAGCATTTTATCAAATCATCTCATTTTTGGGGGCAACACATGAGGAACACAAATGCGAACAAGCCTGAATGGTCCCCATGACTATATGCAACTGAAAACTCACACCCCAGAAGTGACTCGAACCCATACTGCCAGGAGCAATGCAACTGGTATGTACAGGGACGCCTTAATCCCCTTGACCATCACGACCGGAGATAAGGAAGTGATAGCCAAAGCTATTTGAACCACTTCCCCGCCGGCACTCGGATGGTAATCATGGGCATAGCATTTTATCAAATCACCTCATTTTTTGGGGCAACACGTGAGGAACACAAATGCGAACAAGCCTGAATGGTCCTCAGGACTAGATGCAACTGAAAACTCACACCGCAGAAGTGACTCGAACCCATACTGCCAGGAGCAACGCAACTGGTATGTACAGGGACGCCTTAATCCGCTTGACCATCACGACTGGACATAAGGAAGTGATAGCCGAAGCTATTTGAACCACTTCCCCGCCGGCACTCGGATGGTAATCTTGGGCATAGCATTTTATCAAATCACCTCATTTTTTGAGGCGATTTGGTCATGGTCAGCGGATTAAGGCGTCCCTGTACATACCAGTTGCGTTGCTCCTGGCAGTATGGGTTCGAGTCACTTCTGGGGTGTGAGTTTTCTGTTGCATATAGTCCTGGGGACCATTCAGGCTTGTTCGTATATATATATATATATATATATATATATATATATATATATATATATATATATATATATATATATATATATATATGTATATATATATATATATATATATATATATATATATATATATATATATATATATATATATATATATATATATATATATATATATTTATATATATAGGGGGGTACCACCTCTGGTGCAATTATAGGGACCCACAGCCTCAGAGAAGGGAACACAGAGCATTCAGGGAAAAACTTGCCATTTAACTCTGAATACATGAGGGTGTTCGCTTCTCCTACCACCCCCCTTTTTTATGGTGTACACTTTATTAAGCAAGGTTATACAGTTACATATCTGATTGTATACAAAAAAATGAGCATTAAGAGGACACAAAAATAGTTCGCTTCCTAGAGGCTGTAGATTTCCTCGTACTCCTCCGACGTTGGGCAGGAACCGAGGATGCAGCGAGCATTCCCCCTCTGGATCGCGACACTGAGGCGCTGAAAGAGAAAACTTGCCGCTCTAGGCTCTTTTGTGGTGTCAATGAGCTTGGAACCAAGATCCTTTAGAAACCTTCTTGCACTCTCTCCCCATGGGCCTAGGGTCTCAGACCCTATTGGAACGAAGTTGTACCGATGATCTAATTGCCTATACTTGGCTGACTTGTCTCTTTCTCTGTGTGTCGCCGCGGCTCCTGCTGTGCCGGCAGAGAGGTTGATGTATGTGGCTGCCAGGGTGGATACGCAAGTATAGTCCCATGCCAACTGTCTGCCACCCTTCCACGGACGCAGTGTGATTCCGTCTGGTCGGCCGGCAAAGCTAACAGAGTCACGGTTCAGAAGGTTGCGGGGCTCTCTCTCCGCTGGACACTGGGCAGAGGCAAGGCTTCTTTTAATGATGTCGTTTACTTCGTCGTGTCTAGTGTGCCAACCACCAGATTTTCCACAGTGCAGGCCATGCAATCCATATTCGTCAGCATCTGCCTCGCCGCAAATACACCTATGAACAGTGTGGATAGGGGCAGCAAGACGGAGAGCGACTGCAATACGGAGCTCCTGCGGATCAAGACGTGTGCCTGTCGCAGACATAGGGACTGCCAAAAGGAAGTCCCCTGCATGGGGAGCCTGCACATATATATAGCCTTTATATATATATATATATATATATATATATATATATATATATATATATATATATATATATATATATATTATATATATATATATATATATATATATATATAATATACCCTGTGGGCGCCACAGTGAACGGACGCTGGGAGGAGGCTTTGCCGGCCATGTGCCATTATCTTTTGACACCCTGACCTCACGGGGCGCAGACTCAACAGTGTGCAGTGTAAACATCCTGGGAAGGTGTGAGAGAGGCGGGAAGTGTCCAGGGTGAACTATCGCAACAAAAAACAATCAAACAAGTGGATTGGCAGGATTCCACCCAGTGGAATCGTCTGAACCTGCAGTGAGGGCCAACAAGGGCGCCCTGAGGGGCTCCCTCGGTTATGGTGGTAGGGTGGGGGGACGGGGTGTTGTTGTGGGGTCAGTCAAGGGGGTGACCCGTGTGTAAGTGTTTATGAAAATATCCCTGAAAAATAGATACCTCGGCTCTCGGGAAACAGGTATCGTGTTTTAAGTGCATCGAGTTCACAGTGAACCAGATTACAAGTGTATGATATTGTGCAGTGATATATCATGAAATTATACAAACATGTTAGTGTCACCCCTCTGACCCCCCCCCCTCCCCATACCCGCTAGTGTGTACCGTCATTCAACCCACGAGTCACCCCCCCTGCCCCACCCCAACCGTGACCGCCACCTCCCTGTGTCCACCCTTTCACGCTATGTGCGCCCAGCGCCCACCCAGCGCCCGCCCAACGCCCACCCAGCGCCCGCCCAGCGCCCGCCCAGCGCCCACCCAGCGCCCACTCAGCGCCCACTCAGCGCCCGCCCAGCGCCCGCCGATGTCGAAGGTCACAACTGACAGCCAGGCTTCTCTCAATCAAGAGGAGCCATCAAGCGACGACAGGTACGGCACATGCCAAGTGTGTGACAAGGTGTGGAAACTCAAGCATAACGGAGATTTGCGCAAGCATGCTCACAACTGAACCGATTGTCCGGGTATGTGGCGCCCTCCCAAAGAGGGTATCAATCAAGGCCCCACTCCAGCAGTCAGGGAAAACACCTCCAACAGCTTCATTTCGACTGAGAATCTACTAGAAGCCATCAAAGCAACATCAGTTGGAACCTTGCAGCACATCCCCAAAGCTGCCCGGCCCCAGGCAGCAGCCCAAACTATCCAGCCTCTTGAAAAAGATCAATGACTCCCCCGGAACTTTCCAAGCATGGCGCAACCTTCTCCTGTTTCGAAACATATGCCTAGCTGTCCCTGCAAAGAGACAAATCACTAGCTTCTTCAGTCATTATGGCTATAAATAGTTTTCCTAGAGAGGACAACCAGGCACCCCTCCCCACCCGTACCAAAACACCCACCGCAGGAAAGGTATCAACAGCAGAACCGAGGCATCCAAAATCAGAGCAACAGTCAGCAAGAAAATAGAAGAAGGCAACACAATAGGGGCAATCAGAGTCATCACCAGTGAAGACACAGTTGCCACCAGGGATGCCGATACAGCACAAGCCCTGAGGGAAAAACACCCACCCAGTGCTCATCGTGACGACAGTGTTCCCCTAGTCGGTGTCACCAGAGCAGAACCCCTGTGTGTGCTCGAATCCATGGTGCATAAAGCAGCTTTATCCTTCCCACCAGGATCAGCAGGTGGGTTCACAGGACTAAGACCCAACCACATCAAACAAATTCTCAACCCTGCACTGGAGACATTGCACAGGGCCTCCTGGTGGAACTAACTAGATTCGTCAACACATGTCTAGCTGGCAACATACCAGAGACCATATGGCCTCTCTTTTTTGGCGCTACCCTCTGTGCCCTGAGGAAAAAAGATGGAGGAATCAGACCGATAGCTGTGGGCAATTCACTCTGGCGTCTCGTCGCTAAGGCTGCTGCTAGAGCAGTTAGTCAGGCAGCAGCCGACATGCTGAAGCCAAAACAGCTTGGGTTTAGCATTCCCCAAGGGTGTGAGGCAGCGGCTTATGCAGCTAGAGCCTACATTGCCAACATTGCAGATGAAAAAGCCCTGATAGAGCTGGACTTCAAAAATGCCTTCAATCTGGTTAGAAGGGATGCAGTACTCAGTGCGGTTCATCGCCTTTTTCTTTCCCTCTACCCGTTTGTAAACTCATGCTACAGCAAGAATCTAACACTGCTTTTTGGGGAACATGAAATCGAATCACAAGAAGGTGTCCAACAGGGTAACCCCTTGCTCCTTTTCTTTTCTGCCTAGTCATCAAGGAAGTCACCGATAACCTGTCCATTGAGCTCAACATTTGGTTTTTGGACGATGATACTCTAGCCGGCTCCCCAGACTCACTCTTGGACGACATAAGAATAATTCAGGAGCAAGCCTAGGCCTCACCCTGAACCCTTCCACGTGCGAAATAACCTCCACCAACCAGCACATAATAGAGCAAATAAAGGTTGTTTTGCCTGACATTCATACAACCAACCCTGAGGACAGCTCACTCCTCGGTGCTCCTCTTGGAAGGAATGCCATCGACGAGGCCCTTGGTAAGAAGATCACTGACCTGAAGAGGATGAACGAGAGGATTGAAGACATCAATGCCCATGATGCACTTTACCTCATCACCAGATGCTTGTCCCTCCCCAGGCTGACCTACTTTCTAAGATGTTCGCCATCTTTCCACAATATTAAATTAGAAGAGTACGACAGCTTGCTGAAATCAACACTAGAAAAAGCCCTCAATCTTTTCCTCAGCGACTCACAGTGGAAACAGGCCTCCCATCCTGTCAGACTCGGGGGCCTTGGCGTGCGCACAGCAACACAAATTGCTGTACCAGCGTTCCTGTCCTCTTCAGTGGGGTCTGACAACTTGGTGAAGGAAATCCTACCTGAGCACCTACTTCAACAGGCAGGGGTACATGATCACAGCTTCACAGACTGCACAACCAAAGGGGTCTCTCTCGCAGGACCAGCACCCCAACCACCGCCTTCTGAAGCCCATAAGCTATCCAGCTGGGATCGCCCCATTGCCGACCAAGAAGCTGCGACTTTGCTAGAAGCTGCGACAACACCACATAACACTGCCCGACTTAGAGCTGTAGCAGCTCCCCATGCAGGTGATTTCCTATTAGCAACCCCAATGTCAGCAACCGGCACCCGTCTCACACCGCAGGCCCTCCGAATTGCCGTGGCTCTTCGTCTCGCTGCCCCAATCCACACCGAATACAGGTGTATTTGCGGGGAGGCAGAGGCCGACAGGTACAGACGGCATGGCCTTCTCTGCCAAAGAACAGGAGGATGGCATGCAAGACACGGCAAGGTCAATGACATTATTAAGAGAAGCCTTACCACAGCCGGTTGTCCAGCAGAGAGAGAGCCCCTTTACCTAATGTCCCGCAACTCTGATGAGCCTGTCGGTCGCCCAGACGGAATCACGGTAAACCCCTGGAAGAATGGTAGACAGTTGGTGTGGGACTACACTTGCGTTTCAACTTTAGCCAATACCTATGTTGACTTCACTGCTACTCAAGCAGGAGGAGCTGCCATCACTGGGAAGCGGCCAAGTCACGTAAATACAGAGACCTTGAGCACCACTACAATTTTGTCTCCATTGCCTCAGAGACACTTGGTGCCTGGGGTAAAAGTGCTGCTAGCTTTTTGAAGCAGTTGGGTCTAAGCTAATCGAAACAACTAGAGACCCTATAGCTGCCAGTTTTCTTTTTCAGCGCCTTAGTGTGGCAATCCAGAGAGGAAATGCTCACTGCATCCATGGTTCCTGCCCGCCATCTGAGGAGCTGGAGGAGCTATTCAACTTGTGACAAGCAGCCTTGTACCCTGCATGTAATCAATATTGTAACTTTTTTTGTGCAATGACATTTTCATATAAAGTTAGATAAATATAGACACATACCAAAAGAATAGGGTGGTAGAGAAGAAAATATCAAAGTGTTCAGTGAGGATCCACAAGGTCTTCTCTGAGTACTCTTTTTTTCTTCTCCGAGGCTATGGGTCCCTACACTTGCACCAGAGGTGGTACCCCTTCTAGTATATATATATATATATAATATATATATATATATATATATATAATATATATATATATATATAATATAGATATATTATATATATGTCGTACCTAGTACCGGAACGCACTTGTCAGCCTACTATGCAAGGCCCGATTTGCCTAATAGGCCAAGTTCATAATTAATGGTTTTTTGACAACCTAACCTACCTTACCTAACCTAACCTAACATTTTCGGCTACCTAACCTAACCTAACCTATAAAGATGGTTAGGTTAGGTTAGGTAGGGTTGGTTAGGTTCGGTCATATATCTACGTTAATTTTAACTCCAATGAAAAAATTGACCTAATACATAATGAAATGGGTAGCTTATCATTTCATAAGAAAAAATTTGAGAAAATATATTAATTCAGAAAAACTTGGCTTATTAGGCAAATCGGGCATTGCATAGTAGGCCAAAAAGTGAGTTCTGGCTACTAGGTACGACATATATATATATATATATATATATATATATATATATATATATATATATATATAGCGGAAAATCCACAGAGAAAAATGAAAGGAGGTAACGTTTCGACTTTGTTAAAGCCTTGTCAAACCAGACTGACCAAGAGGAGAAGGGAAGGGGGAGGATATATAGGCCGACACCTGACCAACCCAACCTAGGGAAAGAATTAACCAGAGACAGGTAATGCTTAGCTTAGAATGGTCAAAGAGGATTAAGGGA
>WNGS01006003.1:0-11545 GCA_020271785.1 Procambarus virginalis | reverse complement strand
GGAGATGTTTAGAGAGAGAGAGGAGAGAGGAGAGAGAGAGAGAGGGGGGGGGAGGGAGGGAGAGGAGCGGATGTTAGTTGCCAGTGTGGGAGGGGGAGCATGGAGAGCGTGAGGAACATTAGAATCCCTCCTGCCATCCTGGCAGACTTTACCACAACACCCAGGCGCGCCAGGCAGGTCAAGGGAGCGGCATATTTGAGCTAATTCATTCATGCCCTAAGATCAAGGCCGCCCCGGGACGTTCCTGCTGGGTAAGGGAGGGAGGGTAGGAGGTGTAGAGAACCGGCTGTGCTTGTGCCTAGACACTGACTGAGGACCAACAGTGGAACAGACGCAGATAAACGAGACGCGCTTACAAACAAGCGCATGCGTGGACAGCCAGACAATAGGCAGACGGGCAGTTGGGATGGCGGGCGGCTGCCTGCCTGCCTGTCCGCCTGCCTGCCTGCCTGCCTGCCGCCTGCCTGCCTGCCTGCCTGCCTGCCCTGCCTGCCCGCCTGCCTGCCTGCCCCGCCCGCCTGTACGCCTGCCCGCCTGTCTGCCTGCCTGCCTGCCTGCCTGCCTGCCCTGCCTGCCTGCCTGCCTGCCTGCCTGCCTGCCTGCCCGCCTGTACCGCCTGCCCCCTGTCTGCCCGCCTGTCTGCCTGCCTGCCTGCCTGCCCTGCCTGCCTGCCTGCCTGCTGCCTGCCTGGCCTGCCTGCCTGCCCGCCTGCACGCCTACCTGCCTGTCCGCCTGCCCGCCTACACCCCTGCCCGCCCGCCTGCTTGAAATCCGCCCTCCCGCCTGCCTGCCTGCCTGCCTGCTTGCCTGCCTGCTCAATACGTTGCAGTTACCTTACGATGATCACGAGGACTAACTGGCCGGGCTGCCTGGCAGACTCAAGCAGCCAGACAGACAAGAACGAACGCCGTATCTTGTATCTCCACAGAGTATTGGATGCAAGCACAGACGTGCATGGTGGCTAGCATCCTCCCAGACTAGTACAAGTGGGTACAGTGGGAACCATGACCACGCCACTGTGTAACTCTCAGCTCACACTCCCACTACTAGTCTGTCTCTCTCGCTTAAAACAAGCTCTTTCAAACGCCCTTTGTTTAGCTGCGTACATGATCCTGTCCCCATTGGCTCCACCCTGACCAGCTCACATCCACTCTATTGCGTGAGAAGTTGACACGATGTACACTGCCCTAGAAAACGCTGATTTAAAGTACATTGACCTGCAGAACGCTGATTTAAAGTACATTGACCTGCAGAACGCTGATTTAAAGTACATTGACCTGCAGAACGCTGATTTAAAGTACATTGACCCGCAGAACGCTGATTTAAAGTACATTGACCTGCAGAACGCTGATTTAAAGTACATTGACCCGCAGAACGCTGATTTAAAGTACATTGACCCGCAGAACGCTGATTTAAAGTACATTGACCCGCAGAACGCTGATTTAAAGTACATTGACCTGCAGAACGCTGATTTAAAGTACATTGACCTGCAGAACGCTGATTTAAAGTACATTGACCCGCAGAACGCTGATTTAAAGTACATTGACCTGCAGAACGCTGATTTAAAGTACATTGACCCGCAGAACGCTGATTCAAAGTACATTGACCCTCAGAACGCTGATTCAAAGTACATTGACCCGCAGAACGCTGATTCAAAGTACATTGACCCGCAGAACGCTGATTTAAAGTACATTGACCTGCAGAACGCTGATTTAAAGTACATTGACCTGCAGATCACGGAAAAATGGCAGGAGTACTATAGGTACTGTACGTACAGTATGCAGAACGAGAATCAAGAATTGATCCTGATTAGGAGTTAAGAAAAAATAAGTCTTGTTTGTGAGACAACTGAACGACTGTGAGCCACATAAAGCAACAAGCTTTGCTTAATTTAATTTTTTAATTTTGTTCCGAGGGGCGAGTTTTTTGGGCAGCGCCACTCATCCTGGGAGTGGACACACCGCCATAGCAGCATGTACAACACTCCCCAATAGGAAGAAAACCCGCTGGGTTGTTCATCCTGTCACTTGTACCCAGACACACCTGGGACTTGCTTAACTGTCTCAAGTGAACAGCTCCTCAAACAAGAAGATTAACATTTGTCAACCCTGAAAATCTTTCGTTATTTTGCGGGTGCAAAATGGGGGAATCTTTTAAGAACAGTATTTATGTTGACCAAACCATACACTAGAAAGTGAAGGGACGGCGACGTTTCGGTCCGTCCTGGACCATTCTCAAGTCGATCAACATATTTCAGTCACGTTATTGTGACTCCTCGTCTGCAACAGTATCTATATTTGACAAATAGTGTTTTCCTAACTCAAACAATGCGAGGTTTATTATTCTGCACATATTTCTAATGTCTCTCTTTGCTTGTGAGGCAACTGAACGACTGTCAACCCCTTGACATTACAATGGTAAATCCCATCACTGATGTAACCTAGCCTCTGGTAATTTAAGTACATTCTCTTATCAAACGCCTTTGTTATCAGTTTTATGAGTGCCAGAAGCAGCCTGGAGGTGTGGCCAGAGGTGCGGGGGTGTACACACACACCATATTGTCACTCCACGGCTCATTAACAAGCAAATCTCGGGATTCGTTTAGTTGGACGTGTGTCATTGGTGTAAATCATTTGTAGTTAGTTGATCTTATGGGCGGAAATGAAGGCGAGTTTCACCTCCATCTACACATACACACACACGTGCACGCACGAACGCATGCACGTACACACGCACGTTTCTGTGGGTGGGTGGTGGTTGCGTGGACAGCGTTCTGGGCTCGTGGACCTAGGGACCGGGGTTCGATCCCCCGGCACCGCCAGAAAAATAAATGGGCAGTTTCCTTCACCCTGATGCCCCTGTTACCTAGCAGTAAATAGGTACCTGGGAGTAAGACAGCTGCTACGGGCTGCTTCCTGGGTGTGTGTGTGTGGGTGGGGGGGGGAGTAGTTAGTGACAGTTGATTGATTGACAGTTAAAAGGTGGGCCGAAAGAGCAGAGCTCAACCCCCGCAAGAAAAACTAGGTGAATACACAAACAATTTCCATCTCTCTCTCTTTCTCTCTTTCTCACTCTCTCTCTCTCTAGTGATCTTTATCCTGTAGCTCATCCAAACTGCCAGACCCGTAATTCCTACCGGGTTAACACGGGCGAACAGGTTAGGATTAGTGCCCAATCAATCCTCCCTGCCCAGATCTCGAATCTAAACCAAATCACTGGCGCGGCGCTAGTGATTGTGCTACGACTCTCCCAATCTAGTCCACACAGTACGTCTAAACCTTCAACGTCCACTTACCCAATCGGCATCAATCGGTCCACTACGGGCTCACCATAGCCCGTGCTACCTAGAACGTTTTGCAAACAACCAATCGGCATACCCACAGAGCGTATCAATCACCCTGCAGGCATCATTAACGTGGTCCGCATATTCCTCCAGTATATCAAGCTAACACCTTGGCTGCCCTATCGTCTTGCCTGTCAGGGTGCCCCCAGGGGCAGTGGACCCTTAGGTCCGTGTGCCCCCGCCGCCCCCCTAGGGTTTGGGTAATTTAAGAGCTTACTAGCAGATTGTTATCTAGGTGGCGACGGCAGCGCTGCTGGAGACCCCGGTGGTCTTCCCGGTGGTTCCTGCTGTTTGGTGCCTTACCTGCACCCCTGTGGTCTGTAATGACCACTACATAATGGTCTACCTGTAGGGACAACTCCTCAGGCTGGGTCTTCCTGGAAGGACCACTACGCAGGCTGGGTATACACCTTTTAAGGACCACTACACAGGCTGGGTACACCTTTTAAGGACCACTACACAGGCTGGGTACACCTTTTAAGGACCACTACACAGGCTCGGTACACCTTTTAAGGACCACTACACAGGCTGGGTACACCTTTTAAGGACCACTACACAGGCTGGGTACACCTTTTAAGGATCACTACACAGGCTGGGTACACCTTTTAAGGACCACTACACAGGCTGGGTCCACCTTTTAAGGACCACTACACAGGCTGGGTACACCTTTTAAGGATCACTACACAGGCTGGGTACACCTTTTAAGGACCACTACACAGGCTGGGTACACCTTTTAAGGACCACTACACAGGCTGGGTACACCTTTTAAGGACCACTACACAGGCTGGGTACACCTTTTAAGGACCACTACACAGGCTGGGTACACCTTTTAAGGACCACTACACAGGCTGGGTACACCTTTTAAGGACCACTACACAGGCTGGGTCCACCTTTTAAGGACCCCTACACAGGCTGGGTACACCTTTTAAGGACCACTACACAGGCTGGGTCCACCTTTTAAGGACCACTACACAGGCTGGGTCCACCTTTTAAGGACCACTACACAGGCTGGGTCCACCTTTTAAGGACCACTACACAGGCTGGGTCCACCTTTTAAGGACCACTACACAGGCTGGGTCCACCTTTTAAGGACCACTACACAGGCTGGGTCCACCTTTTAAGGACCCCTACACAGGCTGGGTCCACCTTTTAAGGACCACTACACAGGCTGGGTACACCTTTTAAGGACCACTACACAGGCTGGGTCCACCTTTTAAGGACCACTACACAGGCTGGGTCCACCTTTTAAGGACCACTACACAGGCTGGGTCCACCTTTTAAGGACCACTACACAGGCTGGGTCCACCTTTTAAGGACCCCTACACAGGCTGGGTCTTCCTGAAAGGACTTCTGCAACTAAGACTAAATATGCCGTAAGGATCCCTGGAAGTTAGGTCTACCTACGGGGAACTAAGCTGTTTGTGAGGTCTGATATGCTGATAGCTTCCTGGGGCTGGAACTGGCTCTTAGGACCACCCCGGAACTGCGAAGACCTTACGTGGCCAGCCCCTCAGGCTCAGACCACACCGAGGACCATTTTCCCCCGTGTTTTATAACCTTGGAGAATTGGGTTTCCCACTGCCGTGTTTCAGGTGAGGAAGTCGATGGCAGTTTCCATTATTTATGTGTTTTAAGACTTATTTTAAGATTTTTTTTAAGTGTTAAGACTTGTTTTACGAATGTTTTAAAGTTTTTAGACTTGTTTTACGAATGTTTTAAAGTTTTTAGACTTGTTTTACGAATGTTTTAAAGTTTTTAGACTTGTTTTACGAATGTTTTAAAGTTTTTAGACTTGTTTTACGAATGTTTTAAATTTTTAGACTTGTTTTACGATTTTTTTAAAGTTTAAGACTTGTTTTAAGGTGTTTTGTTTTTCATTTTTTTTTTAGTGTTTTTTGGGTTTAAATATTACAGTTTGATGTTGATGTTAGTGTCGATTGTATTCTGACCAGGTTAGTTTAACTTCATTGAACCAGATTGAACCAACATTGAACCTGTCGAAGCCGGATAGGTAACTATTTGCTGAGATGAGTAGATGGCAGGAACACTGTGGGTGGGGGGGGGGGTTCCCCGTGGGTCATGGAGAGGGGGTAATATTAGGAGGGGGGGCGGGTGTCACCGGTTTATATATCAATATATCGTATATCAATATCATTATATCAATATATCGTCTTCCTATTTTGAAAGCGTCGCTAGTGTTGAGTTCCGTTTCTTTTCATGGTATAGAAAGCTAATTTGAAGAAGCTGAAGACTTGAGATGTAATGATTAGAGATATGATTGGGTGGAGCGCTCTGAGGTCGTCAGCCCTTCCTAAGATGATGCAATCATGGGTAAGAGCTTGTTAATACACTCCCTTCCGGCCCAGGTGTGGGTGAGTTGCGTGTGCTTCCGGGTGAACATCCATACCTCAGTGACTTGTGCTTTTAAAGCAAATTGAGTCATGCACTGTGGGTTAGTTACGTGCCGGAGGGAAATATGCTGCGATTTTCTGCGATTTTTTAATTTTTTTGAGATATATACAAGAGTTGTTACATTCTTGTACAGCCACTGATGAGCGTAGCGTTCCGGGCAGGTCCCTGGAATAAGATCCCCGCCGCGAAGAATCGTTGTTACAACCAAGTACACATTTTACTGTTGAGTTAAACAGAGGCTACAGTTAAGGATTTGCGCCCATAAATCCTCCCCGGCCAGGATACGAACCATGACAAAGCGCTCTCGGAACGCCAGGCGAGTGTCTTACCACTACACCACGGAGACTGAATTATTTTTTGTTTAAACAAAGTTGGGTGAGGCTGCGGCATGCGTCACACCACACAGAGCTCAACACCCGCAGCTACAACATGCGTCACACCACACAGAGCTCAACACCCGCAGCTACACCATGCGTCACACCACACAGAGCTCAACACCCGCAGCTACAACATGCGTCACACCACACACAGCTCAACACCCGCAGCTACAACATGCGTCACACCACACAGAGCTCAACACCCGCAGCTACACCATGCGTCACACCACACAGAGCTCAACACCCGCAGCTACACCATGCGTCACACCACACAGAGCTCAACACCCGCAGCTACAACATGCGTCACACCACACAGAGCTCAACACCCGCAGCTACAACATGCGTCACACCACACAGAGCTCAACACCCGCAGCTACAACATGCGTCACACCACACAGAGCTCAACACCCGCAGCTACAACATGCGTCACACCACACAGAGCTCAACACCCGCAGCTACAACATGCGTCACACCACACAGGGCTCAACACTCCAGTTAAAACATACGACATATATAAACAATATTTGAGGAAGATTGCATGAGTAGCAGGAAGCACCGAGGCATTTCTAGCCTGGTGTTTTGTTGTGTGTGTGTGGTTTTTTTTTTTTGGAAGTAAAGTAATGGAGAGGCATAGGTGAAGGGAAGTTTAGAAGTGGGAGTTATGAAAAGCAGGCGGACTGTCCGCCTTGCTGACACGGTGAGTGCTGCTGTGTGTGTTGTTGGTACTGGGAGCTGGAGGACGGGTGCCCCCAGGGCCCCTCACTGTGGTCTCCTGGGACCATGGCTTCCTTTTTCACCCCCCCCCCCCCCTCCCCCCCCTTGGTCTGTCTGGTCTCTGTAGTCTGTTCCCAGGCTTCTTGGAGTGGGGGGGGGAGGGGGGGGGCACATTTCATAGTCTTGTAGCAGCGTGTTCTCACACATGTAATTTTGTAACAACAGAAAAGTGACGTATTGATAAAGCGTAAAGCACTGCAATATTGACGTTTCCGAGGCATTGGCGTCGATAGGCAAGGTGGGTTGCTTGGGATCGTTGGTACGTTTCTGGTCAGGCAGAATACGTGCTGCAATTTTTTTTTTTATTATTTTTTTCTACCACAGACGTGGCCACACATTTACAATGCTAACCAGCATATATACATTTTCTTCTGTCCTCCATGGACAGGGTTAGAGATGTGTTAAACATATAGTTCAGGGATTTATTGAACAATCAACCTCAGAAGGTGATTGTAGTGCTTTTAAAATCCTAATCTAACCTACAGACATAAATACATAGATACACAGAGTTACGTCTGCCCTACATAAAGTTCTTTACATAGTGTCATTAATGTGCATTTACAAAGGTGAAATGTAAGTCTGATCAGCTTCCACATATACTTTATACACATGCATACATATACAAATTCACACATATACATACATACACATACATTTATGGCTCTCCTACTCTGAGAGGGTAAGATAGCTGACAGAGAAACTAATGTGTTATTGAGCACTTAACCACTGAAGGTGATTAAGGGTTTTTTTACAAGCTCAGGTTATATAGTTACATCACATACATACTTTGTATGTATCTTGGGTACAAATCCAATATATCATCAAGTGTTCCAGTATTCATATAGTAATTACAGAGATCAGCATACCTCAGCCCAGGAGGGCGAAAGTGAAGGATGGATGAAATTGTTTATGTAATAATCTAAGATGAGGTCTGACAAAGACCTTTTGTGCCCTCTTTAATGCTTTTTGCGCTACCGCTCACAGGATGAGTATGGGGTGAACAATAAACTAGCCGCCTCCGGCGGCAACAATCAAATCAAGTCAGTATGGGACATTCTACAATATAATGTTCAAGAGAGTGCATGTTTTCTCTTTCACAAAGTTGACACATTGTGTACTCGACATTTGGGTTTGAGAAAGCTGCCAGATACGTCTATATCCCAGGCGTATTCTGGCCACTATAACATCACATTGCGGAGTTCTTGTTCTATTAGTCCCATATGTGAATGTCTCCTCACGATATCTATCATATTACTTCATATCTATCTTTCTATCAATCTAATCTAATATCTATATCTAATACATAATATCATAATGGTACAACTTTCAGGTCTTTGTGAATTTGTTAGGTGACAGGTCTGAGGTGTGTCTGTGGTGTCATAGGCCCGCGGTGACCTGTCTGGGGGGGGGGTGGTGAGGAGAGATGGATGGTTGACCTGGGTTGGGGAGGAAGTTAGGGCGGGGGGGGGGAGTCCCGAGGGGCAGGAGCAGGTCGCGGGCAGGAAGGAGGGAATGAGAGGGAGACGTTAAGCCAGGAAGTATCCGGGAGGGTGTTGTGGCGCTCTTGTTAACATCATCACAGCCCCCCTCCCCCTGGTGGTTGGCGCCCCAGGGGCGTAGGGAGCACAGGGGGGAGTATAGGGAGTACAGGGCGTAGACAACAGGGGGTAGTAGGGAGGGAAGTAGGGAACACACAAGAGTAGGGGAAACACAACGCTCAGCCAATATTCATGTGATCCAGTGAGTTGGTGAGTGGCTAAGCGAGTGATTCTCTCGTTGTTGTTTTATTTCAGCTACTGGGAACAAAATGTCCCAAGTAGCACGGGCTATGGTGAGCCCGTAGTGGACTTACCTGACACAGGAGGGCAAAGGGGCGGGGCAAGTACACGGAGTCTATGGTGAGCCAGTAGTGAGACTTACATGGTCACAGGAAGCGGAGCTGTAACTGTAAGCGAGTGAGTCAGTGAGTGGTATATATTTGTAATTCAGGCTCATGTATTATGCACCCCATACTCATCATGTGGAAAGGGGCCAGTGGAAAAGGACGGGGGTATGAGCGAGAGGGTGTTGAGAGAGGCGTGGCGGGCCCCACCCTCCAAACACAAGAGTCAAACCCTACCCTACACACACCGTCCTCCCCAAAGCTCACCTCAGCATGAACTAATCACAAGGGCCGTGACGTCAGATCGAACCTACGTCTGAGCATCACCACGACGACTGGCCTAACGGTTGGATATCGTCTCGGACGGAAGGTTCGACTCCTCGTCACGGACCCTTGTGGATTGGTCATTGAGACATCCACGCTATTGTGATTTCTGCGTGTGTCACCTCAGCATCTTCCTCAAAAGTACTTGGACTGGACGGTAGGACGACGGACTTGCTTTACTAGCAGGCCGGCGTTCAATCCGCGCCCGTCCAAGTGGTTGAGGCACTATTCCTTCCCCCCTCCCCCGTCCACCACATCCCATCCCAAATCCGTATCCTGATCCCTTCCAAGTGCTATATAGTCGTAATGCGGGGGCTTGCCGCTTTCTCCGGATAATTCCTTCCTTTCCTTGCTCAGAACCTAAAATTTTGCTCCGAGGGGCGAATTTATGTAGGCCACGCCGCTCATCTTGTGAGGTGGACATAGGCAGCATGTACAACACGCCCCTCAATAGGAAGAAAACCCGCCAAGACCTCTCTATCCTACAAGTACCCCCACTCTGTCAGGCCCCACGACCCATCACCCTACGCCCTCAACCCTACAAATCACCGCCCCTCCCATATCCTTCCCCCCCTTCCCTGACTCCCTTGGGGCAGTACGGAGGAACCGACAGGGGGGAGGAGAGGGGGGGGGGTGACCATCTCCTTGACCCTTACCCCCGTTTGGACCTTCACCGAGGAGGATAAGCGAGGGTTTGGGGCAGTAATTACTGGAAGGAACCCGGACAGTGTGAGGGAGAGGGGGGGGGGTTGACCATCTCCTTACCCTTACCCGCGTCGTGTGGAGGTGTTGGATGGACTCACCGAAAGATGCTACCCACGATTCATCCAGCTTGTAAAAAGAATAGAGAGAGATAGAGATAGAGAGAGAAGAGGTAGAGAGAGAGAGAGCGAGAGAGACTAAAAGAGAGACAGCATAAGATAAGGTAAACGAAGTGGATAACGTGAAAGAGATCAATTTGCTAACTAGCATCATCGCTGCAACGCTGCTAAATGAGGTACACACCATCCTTATTCTTTCAACATGTACGGGGACAGCAGTGTCTCCCAGGGCCTGTTCTGTGTAGGAGAGTCACCCAGAGTGTCTGGGGATGGAGAGGTCCCCCCAGAGTGTCTGGGGAGGGAGAGTCACCCCAGTGTCTGGGGAGGGAGAGGTCACCCCAGAGTGTCTGGGGAGGGATAGGTCACCCCATTGTCTGGGGAGGGAAGGTCACCCGATTTCTGGATCGGAGAGGTCACCCCAGTGTCTGGGGAGGGAGAGGTCACCCCAGAGTGTGTGGGGGGGAGGTCACCCCAGTGTCTGGGGAGGGAGAGGTCACCCCAGTGTCTGGGGAGGGAGAGGTCACCCCAGTACTGGAGAGGATAGTTTCACCCCGAGTGTCTGGGATGGAGAGGTCACCCCCTATTCTCCTATATGGCCGCCCTAATCCTAAAAAATAAGAATCTCGAAAGGGTTTCGAAAGAAAAGACCAGCCGGGCTGGTGTGGGTATGTGGGCCTGCGGCCGCTCCAAGCAACGCCTGGTGGACCAAACGCTCACAGGTCGAGCCTGGCCCGGGGCCAGGGCTTGGGGAGTAGAAGAACTCCCAGAACCCCATTCAACCAGTATAACCAGGATCACCCAGGGTGCAGAAAGTTCAGAAGCAACTACTTTTCAGAATTGCGAGGGATGAGTACGAGGGGGAACTAAGGAATGAAGGAACTAGACCACCGACGCTTAGAAAGATGAGACAGAGAGTGGAGACATTAATGCGACACTAAATACTTAACGAATCGACAGCGAAAAAAACGGAAAATGTTGAATGAATACAATAGAACAAAATGGCTTGGATGGAAGCTTGAGACCCACATGGGTATAGAGATATTTGGACAGTTCTTTTTTTTTTGCATGAGAGTAATTGGGCAGTTGTTGAAGCAAACTCCAACTCAGACTTTAAAAGAGAGTAATAAGGAAAATAGGTGAAGATCTCGTCTCTCATTTCTCTCTCCTCTCTCTATCTCTCTCTCTCTCTCCTCTCATCTCTCTCTCTCATCTGCTCTCTCTCTCTCTCGATCCTCTCTCTCTCTCTCTCTCTCTCACCCTCTCTCCTTCTCAGATATTTCACTGGATCGTTTTATAGTCATATGTGGGTGATTCCGCCAAGATGGAATGTATGTAGATGGGATGGGTGCTTATTGAAGCTTGAGGCATTACTGCCCTTTCCCACGCCCCGGGGTGGCCGCTGGCTTGTGTTTACCTCTGCACAATCTTAGATGCTATGACTCTCGTGCGACGGTTTGTGATAGCTTTTTTTGTTGTGGGGGGGGGGGGGTTGTCTTTGAGAGGTTTAGGGAGGTGTGATTTGTCGTGTTTTTTGTTGTGTCGTGTTAGGGTTTGCTGATATTTTGTTTGCTACTCGTCCCCTTCCGTCGTTCCTGTACTGGTTGACAGCTCT
>WNGS01006000.1:16308-17450 GCA_020271785.1 Procambarus virginalis | reverse complement strand
TCGTTATATTCAAGAACATGACATATACTTTACCTACGGCTAAAAACTGGTTTACAAGAAAATGGTTGTAGCGAAATTGACATTCTGTCCCTGTTTTCTGTTCGTGGGTTCTCTGGTTGGCTAGGATTAGGCACTTAGTAAGACAGTTTCTTAACGTTAAGGAACGGTGGCGAGAACGGTCTGATCTGACACCATAGTGTCAAACGATAGACTATAATGAATAAGTCATGTATATACATGTATACATGTGTATCATATATATATATATATATATATATATATATATATATATATATATATATATATATATATAATGTGTGTATATATATACATATATATACATACATGACCTGCGAATACTTTTTTTTTGCAGGGATATTCCTGCGCGGGCCCTAAGCCTCTGGCTGGCCCACTGGGCGGGCCCTAAGCCTCTGGCTGGCCCACTGGCCGGGCCCTAAGCCTCTGGCTGGCCCACTGGCCGGGCCCTAAGCCTCTGGCTGGCCCCCTGGGCGGGCCCTAAGCCACTGGCTGGCCCACTGGGCGGGCCCTAAGCCTCTGGCTGGCCCACTGGGCGGGCCCTAAACCTCTGGCTGGCCCACTGGGCGGGCCCTAAACCTCTGGCTGGCCCACTGGGCGGGCCCTAAGCCTCTGGCTGGCCCACTGGGCGGGCCCTAAGCCTCTGACTGGCCCACTGGGCGGGCCCTAAGCCTCTGGCTGGCCCACTGGGCGGGCCCTAAGCCTCTGGCTGGCCCACTAAGTGTTGCTTGTTTCTGTTTTACTGAGGCGGAGTGTGAGTATTTATGACTCGTATGGTCGCTTCAGTAAGATTTTGCCCCACGTGTTTAACAACTTCTTCTGCTCTGTTGAATCCAAGTTGAAATCCTAACGGGTTTGTAACTGTTAGACGATGTTCCAGTGGTCTGTTGGGCATATTCATACATGTTGAAATGGAAAGGAAACACAGGAAAAGGGGGAAATGCAAGCTGGTTTAGGCAAGAGACTTGAGCTGAGGAAGGTAGGCAAGAGACTTGAGCTGAGGAAGGTAGGCAAGAGACTTGAGCTGAGGAAGGTAGGCAAGAGACTTGAGCTGAGGAAGGTAGGCAAGAGACTTGAGCTGAGGAAGGTAGGCAAGAGACTTGAGC
>WNGS01006000.1:3808-13808 GCA_020271785.1 Procambarus virginalis | reverse complement strand
GGAGGGAGGGTATATAGCATTGGGAAGGGGTCAGGATAAGGATTTGGGATGGGACGGGGAGAAGGAATCGTGCCCCCCAAACCACTTGGACGGTCGGGTATTGAACGCCGACCTGCATGAAGCGAGACCGTCGCTCTACCGTCCAGCCCAAGTGGTTGGTACACTTGAAGAGTTACAGTCTCGGGTCTTGCCCTGTGTATAGTTCAGCGTTAGGAAGGAACGCAAGTCAAATAGATCGTTCAGTACAAGATAGACTTACCTCCGTGGGCATGATAGACTTACCTCCGTGGGCATGATAGACTTACCTCCGTGGGCATGATAGACTTACCTCCGTGGGCATGATAGACTTTCCTCCCACGCCAGAGACTGTCACAGCTAGTAACATTCCCTCGCTGGTGTTAGAGAGACCCTTCCAGCAAGTCAGTTTATAATGTGCCAGCAATACTGCCAGTATCGTCAACTGTAGTAAAGGAATGAACTTCAACAATGGTCCCCCATTGAGGAATGACCCTCCCCCCTCCCCCCCCATGCCAGTCACGAAGACAGCAAAATTCAACTCCCCAACAAATTCAACTCCCCCTGAATTTGCATAATTCATGACAGCGCTCAAGGGCAAGGATAGATATATCAGTGTCATGTGAACTACACACACAAATCACAATTGGGTGATGCATCAAATGAAGAAATCCACAAGGGCCGTGACGAGGATTCGAACCTACGTTTAATAGAAAGTAGCTCAGTCGATTAAGGCAGCGTCTAGGCTGCTCCCGGACGCAGGTTCGAATCCTCGTCACGGCCCTTGTGGGTTTGTTCAGTGGTCTTGTGAACGTCTGGGCGACGCTGGTATGTGCCACAGGTCGTGACATATCTTGAGATGATTTCGGGGCTTTAGTGTCCCCGCGGTCCGGTCCTCGACCAGCCTCCACCCCCAGGAAGCAGCCCGTGACAGCTGACTAACACCAGGTACCTATTTTTACTGCTAGGGTAACAGGGGCATAGGGTGAAAGAAAACTCTGCCCATTGTTTCTCGCCGGCGCCCGGGATCGAACCCGGGACCACAGGATCACAAGTCCAGTGTGCTGTCCGCTCGGCCGACCGGCTCCCAGAGGAGGAGAGCAGGAAGCTCCGTGACTGTCTTGATCATTGTTGATATTGCAACATGCTTTGAGTTGCGACCCCACAGCCGCAACAACTCCCCCTCTTTGTTGCAACCCGTTCTCGCACTTGCTTATAGTCAATATTTGGCATATGAATAAGTGCATATGTGACATAATTACTCGCTAAATAATTGTCCTTGTCGAATAGTAAGTTTCATTTTTGTGGGGGGCATGAGTACCCTGGCTACAGGTGTTTACAAGGCACAGCAATATGGGCTGTGTGGTTTGGCGTTGTTCCACGGTACGGGTACCATTGTACCAGGTCAGCGGTACGACCATTGCTCCCGGTACGGGCACCATTGTACCAGGTCAGCGGTACGACCGTTGTCCCCTGGTACGGGTACCATTGTACCAGGTCAGCGGTACGACCGTTGTCCCCCGGTACGGGTACCATTGTACCAGGTCAGCGGTACGACCGTTGCCCCACGGTACGGGTACATTGTACCAGGTCAGCGGTACGACCATTGCTCCCGGTACGGGCACCATTGTACCAGGTCAGCGGTACGACCGTTGTCCCCGGTACGGGCACCATTGTACCAGGTCAGCGGTACGACCGTTGTCCCCCGGTACGGGTACCATTGTACCAGGTCAGCGGTACGACCGTTGTCCCCTGGTACGGGTACCATTGTACCAGGTCAGCGGTACGACCGTTGCCCCACGGTACGGGTACCATTGTACCAGGTCAGCGGTACGACCGTTGTTTCACGGTACGGGCACCATTGTACCAGGTCAGCTGTACGACCGTTGCCCCCGGTACGGGCACCATTGTACCAGGTCAGCGGTACGACCATTGCCCCGGTACGGGCACCATTGTACCAGGTCAGCGGTACGACCGATGCCCCCGGTACGGGTACCATTGTACCAGGTCAGCGGTACGACCGATGCCCCCGGTACGGGCACCATTGTACCAGGTCAGCGGTACGACCATTGCCCCCCGGTACGGGTACCATTGTACCAGGTCAGCGGTACGACCATTGCTCCCGGTACGGGCACCATTGTACCAGGTCAGCGGTACGACCATTGCCCCCGGTACGGGCACCATTGTACCAGGTCAGCGGTACGACCGTTGCCCCCGGTACGGGTACCATTGTACCAGGTCAGCGGTACGACCGATGCCCCCGGTACGGGCACCATTGTACCAGGTCAGCGGTACGACCGTGCCCCACGGTACGGGTACCATGTCAGCGGTACGACCGATGCCCCCGGTACGGGTACCATTGTACCAGGTCAGCGGTACGACCGATGCCCCCGGTACGGGCACCATTGTACCAGGTCAGCGGTACGACCGTTGTCCCCCGGTACGGGTACCATTGTACCAGGTCAGCTGTACGACCGTTGCCCCACGGTACGGGTACCATTGTACCAGGTCAGCGGTACGACCATTGCCCCCCGGTACGGGTACCATTGTACCAGGTCAGCGGTACGACCGTCCCCCCCCCCCGGTACGGGCACCATTGTACCAGGTCAGCGGTACGACCGTCCCCCTCCCCCCGGTACGGGCACCATTGTACCAGGTCAGCGGTACGACCGCCCCCTCCCGGTACGGATACCATTGTACCAGGTCAGCGGTACGACCGTCCCCCCCCCCCGGTACGGGCACCATTGTACCAGGTCAGCGGTACGACCGTCCCCCCCCCGGTACGGGTACCATTGTACCAGGTCAGCGGTACGACCGTCCCCCCCCCCCGGTACGGGCACCATTGTACCAGGTCAGCGGTACGACCATTGCCCCCCGGTACGGGCACCATTGTACCAGGTGAGCGGTACGACCGTTGCCCCCCGGTACGGGCACCATTGTACCAGGTCAGCGGTCTACACCTACACAATAGACCACATCTAGGTCTATTGTGTACCGGTAGCTTCACACATCTTAATAGATTGTTGCTGTCTCTACAGGTTGTAGACACCTGTGTTTACCATGCTAATTGTATTAATTTGTCTATGTTATTTTGACTTAGCTCTTTGTAGAGAACGATGCGAAGACATTCCTAACAGGCTCACATAGATGATCGGTTATTAGGTGTTATTGGATTGTACAGTTAAGCGTTGTTCGGTCCGCAGTCACCGTGACTTGGACTTGTGTGTTTGTCGATGTTTTTTTTGTGGATTTCTTCATGGTTCAACGCCTTCGGACGCCTTGACAAGCGTCAAATGCTAAGTGCTTTTGCCTGTCCAGGGCCGTATTTGCCTGTCCAGGGCCGTATTTGTCTGTCCAGGGCCGTATTTGCCTGTCCAGGGCCGTATTTGCCAGTCCAGGGCCGTATTTGCCTGTCCAGGACCGTATTTACCTGTCCAGGGCCGCATTTGCCTGTCCAGAGGGCCGTATTTGCCTGTCCAGGGCCGTATTTGCCTGTCCAGGGCCGTATTGCCTGTCCAGGACCGTATTTACCTGTCCAGGGCCGTATTTGCCTGTCCAGGGCCGTATGGACGACCAAGCTAACCTATCCAGGGCGAGGATCATAGGCGCGTGGAAGCATTATTATAGCGGTGCTGTGTAGTTCACTGAAACATCGTACATTTGACGGTTTGAGTACATCGAGAGACCGAGACTGTCAGCCGAGGTGCTGGAGGTCAAGGGACCGAGACTGTCAGCCGAGGTACTGAAGGCCAGGCGGCCGAGACTGTCAGTCGAGGTGCTGGAGGTCAAGGGACCGAGACTGTCAGCCGAGGTACTGGAGGTCAAGGGACCGAGACTGTCAGCCGAGGTACTGAAGGTCAAGGGACCGAGACTCTCAGCCGAGGTACTGAAGGCCAGGCGGCCGAGACTGTCAGCGAGGTATTGGAGGTCAAGGGACCGAGACTGTCAGCCGAGGTACTGGAGGTCAAAGGTTTACTGCTCTTTTTCCATCCACCACCATCTTGTCGGCACATTTCCCAGCAATGAATTCCATCATCTCATTTATTGTCTTCCTTCCACCCCTGTTTCCCACCGGGTTTTCCGCAGAAAGTCCCTCGTCCTGTTGTAGTTTCCACGCCTGTAATCTCCTTCAAGTTGTGTCTCTCTATAATCAATTCCTTCACTGTGTATTCAACCATGACAGCGCAATGGTCGCTATAACTCCTAGTGGTATCTCATATTCTGTTTTGTCAACATCTTCATTCTGGGAAGATACAAGTGTAGTGTTGCTTGTAGGTCGTCTCCTCTCACACTTGTTGGTTCTGTGACATGTTGCTTTAAGAAATGTTTGTCCGTCGCGTCTACGAGTTTTGCTCTCCATGTCTAATCACCTCCCCCCCTCCTCCTCACCCTCCCCGTGGGGATCCTTATTTAAATTTAAATTTTGCCCCGAGGGACGAGTTTATTGGGTAGCGTCACTCATCTTGTGAGTGGACACCCGCCATAGTGACAGTATTGGGCAGCGTCACTCACTCATCCTGTGAGTGGACACACCGCCATAGTGACAGTATTGGGCAGCGTCACTCATCTTGTGAGTGGACACACCGCCATAGTGACAGTATTGGGCAGCGTCACTCACTCATCCTGTGAGTGGACACACCGCCATAGTGACAGTATTGGGCAGCGCACTCACTCATCCTGTGAGTGGAACACCGCCATAGTGACAGTATTGGGCAGCGCCACTCATCCTGTGGGTGGACACACCGCCATAGTGACAGTATTGGGCAGCGCCACTCATCTTGTGGTGGACACACCGCCATAGTGACAGTATTGGGCAGCGCCACTCATCTTGTGAGTAGACACACCACCATAGTGACAGTATTGGGCAGCGTCACTCATCTTGTGAGTGGACACACCGCCATAGTGACAGTATTGGGCAGCGTCACTCACTCATCCTGTGAGTGGACACACCGCCATAGTGACAGTATTGGGCAGCGTCACTCATTTTGTGAGTGGACACACCGCCATAGTGACAGTATTGGGCAGCGTCACTCATCTGTGAGTGGACACACCGCCATAGTGACAGTATTGGGCAGCGCCACTCATCCTGTGAGTGGACACACCGCCATAGTGACAGTATTGGGCAGCGTCACTCACTCATCCTGTGGTGGACACACCGCCATAGTGACAGTATTGGGCAGCGCCACTCCATCCTGTGAGTGGACACACCGCCATAGTGACAGTATTGGCAGCGCCACTCATCCTGTGAGTGGACACACCGCCATAGTGACATATTGGGCAGCGCACTCATCTTGTGAGTGGACACACCGCCATAGTGACAGTATTGGGCAGCGCCACTCATCCTGTGAGTGGACACACCGCCATAGTGACAGTATTGGGCAGCGCCACTCATCTTGTGACTGGACACACCGCCATAGCAGCATGTACATCACTCCCCAATAGGAAGAAAACCCGCTGGGTTGTTCCCAGTCTATTTCTCTGCGATTGAAGTCTCCCAGTATTATGATTTAGCTCATATATCCATAGTACTGTAGCTCCATAATACTGTAGCGGCCTCTGTTGTTTGGTGGGAGATTATAGCTCTCTGCTGCCCCTATCTTCACGCCTCTAACTCTTGCTATTCCTAGTGCTGTTTAACTGGTGTGTATAGCAAGTGCTATACCGGTGCGGCCAGCTCCCTCTGCCATCACTAGTTCTTCGAAGCTGCAGGTAGCGGCAACAAACACAACTACACCACCTCCTCCCTCTGTGCACCCATTCTCTTTTTTTGCAGGTCGGCGTTCAATCCCTGACTGTCCAAGTGGTTGGGCACCATTCCTTCCTCCCATCCCCCATCCCAAATCCTTATCCGGATACATTCTAAGTGCTATATAGTCATGATGGCTTAGCGCTTTTCCCTTATAGTTCCCTGCCTTATTACTTGACACGCCCTTGTGGGAAGATTCCGTTTCGTATAACGCTTGTTAGTTTGGTTTCCGTCATTGCGATAATGTGCGGGTGTAAGTGTGAGTGTTTGAGTGCGCGCGCGCGTGTGTGTGGGTGTGTACTCACCTAATTGTGCTTGCGGGGGTTGAGCTTTGTCTCTTTGGTCCCGCCTCTCAACTGTTAATCAACTGTGTATAAGTGTATGTATAAGTGTGGGTATATGAGTGTGTGTGTGTGTGTTACTCACCTATATGTACTCACCTATATGTGTCTGCAGGATCGAGCATTGACTCTTGGATCCCGCCTTTCGAGCATCAGTTGTTTACAGCAATGACATGACTCCTATCCCATTTCCCTATCATACCTGGTTTTAAAATTATGAATAGTATTGGCTTCCCAACCTGTTCCTTAAGTGCATTCCATTTTCCCACAACTCTCACGCTAAAAGAAAACTTCCTAACAGATCTGTGACTCATCTGAGTTTCTAACTTCCATCCATGTCCCCTCGTTCTGTTACTATTCCGTGTGAAACATTTCGTCTATTGTCCACTCTGTCAATCCCTCTGAGTATTTTATACGTTCCTATCATGTCCCCCCTCTCCTTCTTCTTCTAGTGTCGTAAGGCATAGTTCCCCCAGGCGCTCCTCATACCCCATCCCTCGTAGCTCTGGGACGTAGTCTCGTTGCAAACCTCTGAACCTTTTCCAGTTTCATTATGTTGCTTCTTAGATGGGGACTCCATGATGAGGCGGCATACTCTAAGACTGGCCTCACGTAGCTTGTGTAAAGAGCCCTAAATGCCTCCTTACTTAGTTTCTGATGATGTTCTAACTTTTGCCAGTGTAGAGTACGCTGCTGTCGTTATCCTATTATGTGTGTGTGTGTGTGTGTGTGTGTGTTGTGTGTTGTGTGTGTGTGTGTGTGTGTGTGTGTGTGTGTGTGTGTGTGTGTTTGTGGGTGTGTGTGGTAGCCTCTGGTGCACAGAGTGCCGGCTGAGTGTGATCACTTCCCTCTACACTGTTGTATAATACATCAGCCGCAGCTGTATTAGGACCTTAAGTGCCAGGTGGACTGAGTGCAACAAGCTACAAGGGGCGTTTATATCACTCTTGCTCGGCAGTTTCTTGGCCCTGTGTCTGGCGCCCCTGGATACAGCGGACACCTTATACAAGCGACCGCCCGCAGTATGCAAATGTTTAGAGTAAGCTTGTGTTTTTTTGGCTGGAGCGTTTTGGTCTAGATTTACAGACATGTTTTGGACAGTTATATGGAGTCTGGGCGTGTTTTTCTTTGCTGTTTGTGTTGGTATATTGTGTCTCTTTGCAGCTTATTGTGTTGTGTGTGTGTGTGTGTACTCACCTATTTGTACTCACCTATTTGTGCTTGCGGGGTTGAGCTTTGGCTCTTTGGTCCGCCTCTCAACTGTCAATCAACCGGTGTACAGATTCCCGAGCCTACTGGGCTCTATCATAGTTACACTTGAAACTGTGTATGGAGTCAGCCTCCACCACATCACTGCCTAAGCATTCCATCCGTTAACTACTCTGACACTGAAAAAGTTCCTTCTAACGTCTCTGTGGCTCATGTGGGTACTCAGCTTCCACCTGTGTCCCTTGTTCGCGTCCCCCCTTATGTTGAATAGTTGTCCTTGTCTACCCGGTCGATTCCTCTGAGGATTTTGTAGGTTGTGATCATATCTCCCCTTACTCTTCTGTCTTCCATGTCGTTAAGGTGCATTTCCCGCAGCCTTTCCTCGTAACTCATGCCTCTTAGTTCTGGGACTAGTCTAGTGGCATACCTTTGGACTTTTTCCAGCTTCGTCTTGTGCTTGACAAGGTACGGGCTCCATGCTGGGGCTGCATACTCAGGATTGGTCTTACATATGTGGTGTACAAGATTCTGAATGATTCCTTACACACAGTTCTGAATGCTGTTCTGATGTTAGCCAGCCTCGCATATGCCGCAGATGTTATCCTTTTTATGTGGGCTTCAGGAGACAGGTTTGGTGTGATATCAACTCCTAGATCTTTCTCTCTGTCCGTTTCATTATTAGTACTTCATCTCCTAATTCTGTATCCTGTGTCTGGCCTCCTGTTTCCACTGCCTAGTTTCATTACTGTCTGCATTTACTCGGGTTGAACTTCAACAGCCATTTGTGACCATTCACTCAGTCTGTCTAGGTCGTCTTGAAGCCTCCTACTATCGTCCTCAGTTTCAATCCTCACTCATAATTTTTGCATCATCGGCAAACATTGCGAGAGAAACGAATCTATACCCTCTGGGAGATCATTTACATATCAGAAAACAGTATAGGTCCAAGGACTGACCCCTGCGGGACTCCACTTGTAACGTCTCGCCAATTTGAGACCTCACCCCTCACCGTGACTCTTTGTCTCCTGTTGCTTAGGTACTCCTGTATCCAACGGAGTACCTTCCCTTTCACTCCAGCCTGCATCTCGAGCTTTTTCAGTAGCCTCTTGTGTGTGCACGTATCAAAGGCTTTCTGGACAATCCAAAATATGCAGATCTGTGTGTGTGTGTGTGTGTGTGTGTGGTGTGTGTGTGTGTGTGTGTGTGTGTGTGTGTGTGTGTGTGTGTGTGTGTGTACTCACCTAGTTGTACTCACCTATTTGTGACTTGCGGGGGTTGAGCTTTGCTCTTTGGTCCCGCCTCTCAACTGTCAATCAACTGGTGTACAGATTCCTGAGCCTACTGGGCTCGATTCATATCTACATTTGAAAAGCTGTGTATGGAGTCAGCCTCCACCACATCACTGCCTAATGCATTCCATTTGTCAACCACTCTGACACTGAAAAAGTCCTTCTAACGTCCTCGTGGGCTCATGTGGGTACTCAATTTCCAACTGTGTCCCCTGTGTTCGCGTCCCACCAGTGTTGGAAATAGTTTATCCTTGTTTACCCGGTCGATTCCTCCTGAGGATTTTGTAGGTGTGATCATGTCTCCCCTTACTCTTCTGTCTTCCAGTGTCGTAAGGTGCATTTCCCGCAGCCTTTCGTCGTAACTCATGCCTCTTAGTTTTGGGACTAGTCTAGTGGCATACCTTTGGACTTTTTCCAGCTCCGTCTTGTGCTTGACAAGGTACGGGCTCTCATGCTGGGGCGCCGCATACTCCAGGATTTGGTCTTACATATGTGGTGTACAGATTCTGAATGGATTCCTTACACAGGTTCCTGCAACGCTGTTCTGATGTTAGCCAGCCTCGCATATGCCGCAGACGTTATTCTTTTTATGTGGGCTCAGGAGACGGTTTGGTGTGATATCAACTCCTAAATCTTTCTCTCTGTCCGTTTTATTAAGTACTTCATCTCCTATTCTGTATTCTGTGTCTGGCCTCCTGCTTTCCACTGCCTAGTTTCCATACTGTCTGCATTTACTCGGGTTTGAACTTCAACAGCCATTTGTTGGACCATTCACCTCTGTCTAGGTCATCTTTGTAGCCTCCTACTATCGTCCTCTGTTTCAATCCTCTCATAATTTTTGCATCGTCGGCAAACATTGAGAGAAAACGATTCTATACCCTCTCGGTATTTTCATATATCATATTTACATAATTACATATTTACATATATCAGAAACAGTATAGGTCCAAGGACTGACCCCTGCGGGACTCCACTCTTAACGTCTCGCCAATCTGAGACCTCACCCCTCACACTGACTCGTTGTCCTCCTGTTGCTTAGGTACTCCTTTATCCAATGGAGTACCTTCCCTTTCACTCCAGCCTGCATCTCCAGCTTTTTCACTAGCCTCTTGTGTGGCATTGTATCAAAGGCTTTCTGACAATCCAAAAATATGCGGTCTGCCCACCCTTCTCTTTCTTGCCTTATTTTTGCTGCCTGGTCGTAGAATTCAAGTAACCCTGTGAGGCAGGACCTGCCATCCCTGAACCCATGTTGATGCTGTGTTACAAAGTTCTTTCGCTCCAGATGCTCCACTAGCTTTCTTCGCACAGTCTTCTCCATCCGGTTGTGTGTGTGTGTGTGTGTGTGTGTGGTGTGTGGTGTGTGTGTGTGTACTCACCTAGTTGTGCGTTGCCGGGGT
>WNGS01005998.1:20686-33336 GCA_020271785.1 Procambarus virginalis | reverse complement strand
GCACTTGGGCTTGATCTTACTTGATTGACTGACACTCTCTGCATTCTGTTTGACAGAAAATTTAAAATCCAACGCCCCACTTTATCAGTTATTCTTATTGTTCTCATTTTATGGGCTATCACCCCATGGTCACATTGTCGAACGCCTTTGCAAAGTCTGTGTATACAACATCTGCATTTTGCTCTTCTTCAAAGGCTTCTGTGATTTTGTCATAGTGGTTGAGTAACTGCGACAGACCAGGAGCTGAGTGCATGGGCATGATGTCAATTTCTCTTTCAAGGTCTTCCGAGTTCGTTTTAATATGTTATATTATCTGCAGCTTGGATGACGGCGAAGCGAAGGTTGCCCTCGCCGTCGGGGTCCGCATTAGCGAGGGGAAAAAACTCATTCTGGCCAGTCATAGCATCGGATAACATCTGCGGTCTCGCCCACCTGAAAAATCTTCATCCCTCTTTGATAGTGAAACTGAACACCGTGTGAACACTGCTCCACCTCCACCCAGTGTGAACACTGCTCCACCTCCACCCAGTGTGAACACTGCTCCACCACCACCAGTGTGAACACTGCTCCACCACCACCCAGTGTGAACACTGCTCCACCACCACCCAGTGTGAACACTGCTCCACCACCACCCAGTGTGAACACTGCTCCACCACCACCCAGTGTGAACACTGCTCCTCCACCACCCAGTGTGAACACTGCTCCACCACCACCCAGTGTGAACACTGCTCCTCCACCACCCAGTGTGAACACTGCTCCTCCACCACCCAGTGTGAACACTGCTCCTCCACCACCCAGTGTGAACACTGCTCCTCCACCACCCAGTGTGAACACTGCTCCTCCACCACCTCGCGAGAACACTGCTCCACCAACACACTACAGTGTGAACTGGATGAGCTACAATATTGGTCAGGAAAATGGTTGGTAGAGTTCAACCCGGACAAATACAAGGTAATGAAGCCACGAAAGGTGGGGTGGTGGATATAAGAGGGCAGGGGCAGTACAGACAGTGGCGGGAGTTGTGAAGGTGGGGCTAGGGAGCTAATACTCGGTGCCAGCAAGCATCAGGTGAGTACACCTCTGTACCGGTGGACATAACTCTCGAGGGATATATTCACCGGGTCGGGTACTTCTTTTGTTTCTATTTCTCTATATTTCTATTTTTCTATCCCTATAGAAATAGGATATTTCTCGGTGTATATACACTGTGTTTACATTAGTTCTGGGAGGTTTTCAGGGTATAAAGTAGTTATTAAGCATTTGTGGTGGCGGCAATAACCCTCAAGAGGTTGATAGGCCTTAGACCCAACACCAGACCAAGAAAACCCGAACTACGGGCTCACCATAGCCCGTGCTACTTGGAACTTTTTGTTCCCAGTAGCTGAATCTATAACAACAACAACCAGACCAAAGCGTTTCTCAGTGAGTGTGGCCCCCAAGGCTCGGTAAGTAGACCTCCTGAAACGCTCTCCATGTATGCTCCAGGTATGGAAGGTAGGGTAGAGCCAGCGAGGAGTAGAGGCGCCTACGGCACATCCAGCAAACACTGTTGTAGACAACCTTTCATTGTATACGAGCGTTGTTTCCAAGACATTTTACATGTGGGTGTTGTGGCTCTGTCATAACGCCAGGCTCTGTACTGCATGAGGTACTTCCTTCTGACGCCATCTTTTGTCTCTCCCGCAGTGTGCGACGTCACATCCGGCCAGGCCATCATCATCCTAGACATCACAGAGAGTCTTGGCACACGTGAGTACCGCTGATTTAATGTATTTTGTAAATTTTGCGCAGGCCCACATATCCATCACAGCCTAGTTGGTCCGGCACTCCTCGAAGAAAACTATCCAGTTTTCTCTTGAAGATGTCCATTGTTGTTTCGGCAATATTTCTTATGCTCGCTAGGAGGACGTTGAACAACCGTACCAAATTGTATACACAAAGTGTGTACAATGTGTGTACTGGCATCCCTATCCTGAGCATTAAACAAGAGGGGCCAAGTCTTATTTTCCGCCTCTGTGAGTTGGCTGTCCATCACCCAGGACTCTTAACATGTTCACTCCCTCTAACATAGAGGGAGTGTTTCCCTCCATTGACATTGTGCTGATGACAGTTGGCATCAGAGCGTGAGTGCCGGGCATGGAGATCAACCCACCAGCAGGGTTGGTTCTTCTTTGATAGATTAAGGTAGTGTGTGAAGGTCAAGTTTATTTTGTGACTACATATTGATAATGTGTAGAACATTGTTGTTTAAATGTAGGGTTATGATGCCCACGAAGGGACATACCACCACCATGCCCCTTGGTGGGCATGGTGGTGGGAGATGATGCCCACGAAGGGACATACCACCACCATGCCCCTTGGTGGGCATGGTGGTGGGAGATGATGCCCACCAAGGGACATACCACCACCATGCCCCTTGGTGGGCATGGTGGTGGGAGATGATGCCCACCAAGATGACCATACCTTGGGTTACCTTGCGGCGGTTTCCGGGCTTAGCGTCCCCGCGGCCCGATCCTAGACCAGGCCTCATGATTACTGGACTGGTCAACCAGGCTGTTGGACGCGGCTGCTCGCAGCCTGACGTATGAATCACAGCCTGGTTGATCAAGTGTTGACTACAGACTGTAGCGGATATAACTGTACATGGGAGGGTAAGTGTGTGGTTAACCTTGGGGCACCTGCAGGTGGGTGAGGGGGCACGCCTGCCCTTTTTGAGCCACCTGCCTCGCTGCCCCGCCTGCCTCTCTGCCCAACCTGCCTCCCTGTCCCGCCTCCTCGCTGCCCAGCCTGCCTTGCTACCCAGCCTGCATTGCTGCCAAATCTGCCACGCTGCCCAATCTGCCTCCCTGCCCAACCTGCCTCCCTGCCCAACCTGCCTCCCTGCCCAACCTGCTTCTCTGCCCAACCTGCCTCTCTGCCCAACCTTCCACTGTCCAACCTGCTTCTCTGCCCAACCTGCCTCTCTGCCCAACCTTCCACTGTCCAACCTGCTTCTCTGCCCAACCTGCCTCTCTGCCCAACCTTCCACTGTCCAACCTGCTTCTCTGTCCAACCTGCCTCTCTGCCCAACCTTCCACTGTCCAACCTGCCTCTCTGCTTAACCTGCCTCTCTGCCCAACCTTCCACTGTCCAACCTGCTTCTCTGCCCAACCTGCCTCTCTGCCCAACCTGCCTCTCTGCCCAACCTGCCTCTCTGCCCAACCTGCCTCTCTGCCCAACCTGCCTCGCTGTCCAACCTGCCTCGCTGTCCAACCTGCCTCGCTGTCCAACCTGCCTCGCTGTCCAACCTGCCTCGCTGTCCAACCTGCCTCCCTGCCCAACCTGCCTCGCTGTCCAACCTGCCTCGCTGTCCAACCTGCCTCTGCCCAACCTGCCTCCCTCCCCAACCTGCCTCTGCCCAACCTGCCTCGCTGTCCAACCTGCCTCCCTCCCCAACCTGCCTCCCTGCCCAACCTGCCTCTCTGCCCAACCTGCCTCCCTGTCCAACCTGCCTCCTGCCCAACCTGCCTCCCTGCCCAACCTGCCTCCCTGCCCAACCTGCCTCCCTCCCCAACCTGCCTCTGCCCAACCTGCCTCTGCCCAACCTGCCTCTGCCCAACCTGCCTCCCTCCCCAACCTGCCTCCCTCCCCAACCTGCCTCCCTCCCCAACCTGCCTCTGCCCAACCTGCCTCTGCCCATCCTGCCTCTGCCAACCTGCCTCCCTCCCCAACCTGCCTCCCTCCCCAACCTGCCTCCCTCCCCAACCTGCCTCCCTCCCCAACCTGCCTCTGCCCAACCTGCCTCTGCCCAACCTGCCTCTGCCCAACCTGCCTCTGCCCAACCTGCCTCCCTCCCCAACCTGCCTCTGCCCAACCTGCCTCTGCCCAACCTGCCTCGCTGCCCAACCTGCCTCGCTGCCCACCTTCTCATCATTCTCACTCCGTACAAAAATGCAACTGTTTCGCCTAACCAGAAACGTGCACAACGAAACGTCCCACTTAACCTATCGCAACGTCAATATTACGTGGCTTTAATTTATACTAATACATCGTACAGTTAACGAATTGGTCCAGTCAGTAACAAAAAACGATGTATTATGAAGATCCTGCCTCTCACAAATAGGTTACTCAAAATATTACTCAAGACTCAATCATTTGCTAACACTCTAACAATTAAAAGTTTTAACTTGCTTCTAAGTTAATTTTAAGTATTATACAATTAAACTTGTAAATCACTTTCCTAATTATGTTTGTTATTTCCGAGACGTTCTGCATATTGTGGCTAATAATAATAATAATAATAATAATAATAATAATAATAATAATATAATGAGAAAATCGACTGGATCTCTTAGACGACTCATGCGCCCTGGCCAATCAGGGCGCTCTCTGATTGGTCAGATTGGACACACTCCCACGTTCGTCCAATCATATACAGTACTCCGAAACTAGTAAGACTGAGCGCTCTTCCTCCAGAACATTTTGGTGGAAACCTGGTCGGCATGGTCGGCATCTACTCAAGTGGAGCCGCCATAGGTGCTGTAAGGCCGACTATCACCACTTCCCCACCGAACTTAAAACTTAAACAATTGACATTTTTGGCATCTCGTCTCCCCTCTGAACATAATTAAACGAAGTAGGTATCTTCGGGGTAATGCACAAGGATGAGTATACTCTTAATAGGCGGTCCACGAGCCTGGCCCCAGCCCGGGCTCGAAGAGCAGAAGTCCTGAAACACTCTCCATGTATGTGACACTACTAGTAAAAATCCTAGTGTCATCTGCAAAGGATGATACGGTAGTATTGTGTCCTTGTCTATGTCCGATATGAGAAAAAGCAAGAGGTATATAGACGGGAATTTGAAATTGTTACTGATTTAGAGGGCCCGACGGCACTACTGCAGCTTGTGCCCGGTGTTCCCGTGATTGGAAAAAAACGCAAAGACTTACAGCCAATAGGAAACAAGACTTGCGGCAAATTGTTCGCATGTCACCGGAAGACTACTGTGCCTTACGGCAGATCAACACGCTGAGAGGCAAGTACTTGGCGTGTGGCGTCCCCCGGAAAGACGAACGACGGCCTTAACTCCTCCAAAGGAGCTGCTGGAACAGTCTGCCGACACTCAGTGACCCCAGACGATAAGACGTCAGCTGTCCTGTCAACTTTGGGTAGTTAACAAAGTCGCGGCCAAACTCCAAAATCGCAATGACATCTCTTGAACTGAAGTACAACCACAAAGGGACAGGAGCCTGATGCCCACCACGGCTCGAGGGCACAGCAGGAGCCTGATGCCCACCACGGCTCGAGGGCACAGCAGGAGCCTGATGCCCACCACGGCTCGAGGGCACAGCAGGAGCCTGATGCCCACCACGGCTCGAGGGCACAGCAGGAGCCTGATGCCCACCACGGCTCGAGGGCACAGCAGGAGCCTGATGCCCACCACGGCTCGAGGGCACAGCAGGAGCCTGATGCCCACCACGGCTCGAGGGCACAGCAGGAGCCTGATGCCCACCACGGCTCGAGGGCACAGCAGGAGCCTGATGCCCACCACGGCTCGAGGGCACAGCAGGAGCCTGATGCCCACCACGGCTCGAGGGCACAGCAGGAGCCTGATGCCCACCACGGCTCGAGGGCACAGCAGGAGCCTGATGCCCACACGGCTCGAGGGCACAGCAGGAGCCTGATGCCCACCACGGCTCGAGGGCACAGCAGGAGCCTGATGCCCACCACGGCTCGAGGGCACAGCAGGAGCCTGATGCCCACCACGGCTCGAGGGCACAGCAGGAGTCCTCCAAGCTCCGGGCACAATCTTCTCGCCCGAAGATCCAACCGGCAAACGGGAATAATCTACTCACCAAGTTGTACTCAGCTAGTTGTGTTTGCGGGGGTTGAGCTCTGGCCCTTTGGTCCCGCCTATCAACTATCTATCAACCTTCCTGTGACCCCAGGCTGCAGGTGCGCCAGACGCCGTATTGTACTGGACCTGACGACAATATAGTCACCCCCTAGTGTCAAGACCACGTCACGGGTTCCGACAGTCCCCAGACAGAGCTGGATCAGGATGTTCGCTTACGAAACCTGTACATCTTTCCTCAATCATGGCAGCTTAGTCTTTGTTAACATTTTGTAAGCTCAAAAGTGCTACGAGGGTGTCTGTAAGAATACTAACTATCCATCCTGCGAGGGAACCTACCGCCATACCTGATACCTGCTTGATGGGGTTCTGGGAGTTTTTCTACTCCCCAAGCCCGGCCTTAACAAAGTCGCGGCCAAACTCCAAAATCGCAATGACATCTCTTGAACTGAAGTACAACCACAAAGGGACAGGAGCCTGATGCCCACCACGGCTCGAGGGCACAGCAGGAGCCTGATGCCCACCACGGCTCGAGGGCACAGCAGGAGCCTGATGCCCACCACGGCTCGAGGGCACAGCAGGAGCCTGATGCCCACCACGGCTCGAGGGCACAGCAGGAGCCTCTAGGAGCCAACTAGTACACTTGGAGCGGCCCGCAGGCCCACATACCCACCACAGCCCGGTTGGTCCGCCAGTTATTGAAGAAAACTATTTAGTTTTCTCTTGAAGATGTCTACGGTTGTTCCGGCAATATTTCTTATAGTTGCTGGGAGGACGTTGAACAACCGCGGACCTCTGATGTTTATACAGTGTTCTCTGATTGTGCCTATGGCACCTCTGCTCTTCACTGGTTCTATTCTGTATTTTGTTCCATAGTGACAGTACTGGGCAGCGTCACTTATGTATCCCGTGAGTGAACATACTGACATAGGAGCATGTACATCACCTACTGGGCCCCACACTGGGTTGTTCAACCTGGCACTTAACTGTTTCAGTGCGGTTGTAACACCCAGATTGTGGGCGTCACGCGCCACGTGACGCCCACGGGGGCTTTTGTGTTGGTGTGGTGTGTGTGTGTGTGTGCGTGCGCGTGTGTGTGTACTCACCTAGTTGTGCTTGCGGGGGTTGAGCTCTGGCTCTTTGGTCCCGCCTCTCAACCGTCAATCAACAGGTGTACAGTTTCCTGAGCCTATTGGGCTCTATCATATCTACACTTGAAACTGTGTATGGAGTCAGCCTCCACCACATTACTTCCTAATGCATTCCATTTGTCAACCACTCTGACACTAAAAAAGTTCTTTCTAATATCTCTGTGGCTCATTTGGGCACTCAGTTTCCACCTGTGTCCCCTAGTGCGTGTGCCCCTTGTGTTAAACAGCCTGTCTTTATCAACCCTGTCGATTCCCCTGAGAATCTTGAATGTGGTGATCATGTCCCCCCTAACTCTTCTGTCTTCCAACGAAGTGAGGTTTAATTCCCGTAGTCTGTCCTCGTAGCTCATACCTCTCAGCTCGGGTACTAGTCTGGTGGCAAACCTTTGAACCTTTTCCAGTTTAGTCTTATGCTTGACTAGATATGGACTCCATGCTGGAGCCGCATACTCCAGGATTGGTCTGACATATGTGGTATATAATGTTCTGAAAGATTCCTTACACAAGTTTCTAAAGGCCGTTCTTATGTTAGCCAACCTGGCATATGCTGCTGATGTTATCCTCTTGATATGAGCTTCAGGGGACAGGTCTGGCGTGATATCAACCCGCAGGTCTTTCTCTCTCTCTCTCTCTGACTCCTGAAGTATTTCATCTCCCAAATGGTACCTTGTATCTGGTCTCCTGCTTTCTACCCCTATCTTCTTTACATTACATTTTCTTGGTTTAAACTCCAACAGCCATTTGTTCGACCATTTGTGTGTGCGTGTGTGTTTGTGTGTGCGCGCGCGCGTGTGTGTGTGTGCGCGTGCGTGTGTGTGTTTGTGTATTCACCTATTTGTACTCACCTATTTGTGCTTGCAGGATCGAGCATTGACTCTTGGATCCCGCCTTTCCAGCTATCGGTTGTTTACAGCAATGACTCCTGTCCCATTTCCCTATCATACCTAGTCTTAAAAGTATGAATAGTATTTGCTTCCCCACAACCTGTTCCCCAAGTGCATTCCATTTTTCCACTACTCTCACGCTAAAAGAAAACTTCCTAACATCTCTGTGACTCATCTGAGTTTCCAGTTTCCACCCATGTCCCTCGTTCTGTTATTATTACGTGTGAACATTTCATCTATTTCCACTTTGTCAATTCCCCTGAGTATTTTATATGTCCCTATCATATCTCCTCTCTCCCTTCTTTTCTCTAGTGTCGAAGGTTCAGTTCCTTCAGACGCTCTTCATATCCAATCCCTCGTAACTCTGGGACAAGCCTCGTCGCAAACCTCTGAACCTTCTCCAGTTTCCTTATGTGTTTCTTCAGGTGGGGGCTCCATGATGGCGCGGCATACTCTAAGACGGGTCTCACGTAGGCAGTGTAAAGCGCCCTAAAGCCTCCTCCTCATTAGGTTTCTGAATGAAGTTCTAATTTTTGCCAGTGTAGAGTACGCTGCTGTCGTTATCCTATTTATATGTGCCTCAGGAGTTAGATTAGGTGTCACATCCACTCCCAGATCTCTTTCTCGAATCGTTACAGGTAGGCTGTTCCCCTTCATTGTGTACTGTCCCTTTGGTCTCCTATCACCTGATCCATTTATTTCCATAACTTTACATTTACTGGTGTTAAACTCCAGTAGCCATTTCCCTGACCATCTCTGCAACCTGTTTAAGTCCTCTTGGAGGATCCTACAATCCTCGTCTGTCACAACTCTTCTCATTATTTTTGCGTCATCCGCAAACATTGACATGTATGATTCCACTCCTGTAAACGTCATTTACGTAAATTAGAAAGAGGATTGGTCCCAGCACCGATCCTTGAGGTACTCCACTTGTTACTGTTCGCCAGTCCGACTTCTCGCCCCTTACCATTACCCTCTGGCTCCTTCCTGTTAGGTAGTTCCTCACCCATCTAGGGCCTTTCCGCTTACTCCTGCCTGCCTCTCAAGTTTGTATAGCAGTCTCATGTGCGGTACTGTATCAAAGGCCTTTTGGCAGTCAAGAAATATGCAGTCTGCCCAGCCTTCTCTGTCCTGCCTTATCCTTGTTACTTTATCATAGAATTCTAAAGGTTTGTTAGGCATGATTTCCCTGTCCAGAACCCATGTTGGTGCTTGTTTACAAACCCAATGCTCTCCAGGTGCTCAACAAGTCTTAGCCTAATTATTCTTTCAAGTATTTTGCAGGGGATGCTTGTCAATGATACGGGTCTGTAGTTAAGTGCCTCCTCCCTATCACCTTTCTTGAAAATCGGTACGACATTTGCCTCCTTCCAGCAACTGGCAATTCTCCCGACATAATGACTCATTAAAGATCATTGCCAGAGGCACGCTGAGAGCCTGCGCTGCCTCTTTAGTATCCACGGTGATACTTTGTCTGGTCCAACAGCTTTATTTGCATCCAGTGTTGTCAACTGTTTCATTACCTCCTCTGCTGCACCTCTATATCTGATATGGCTTTCATCTAGGCTTCTAACAATGGGAGCTGCTCAGGCTCGATTGTGAACACTCCATGGAAAATTTGCATTCAGTACCTCGCAGAGTTCTTGTCGCTTTCAGTATATGCCCCTTCTGTTTTCCTCAGTCTTGTCACTTGTTCATTTACCGACATCTTACTTCTTATATGGCTATGCAGTAATTTAGGTTGCTTTTTTCGCTTTGACTGCAATATCATTCTCATAATTTCTTTCCGACACTCGTCTTATGTTAATGTAATCATTCCTAGCTTTGTTACATCTAATCCTGTTGTCTCTGTCCTTTGTCTTCTGTACTTCCTCCACTCCCTCCTGCTTCTCACATTTGCTTCTTGACATTGTCTATTAAACCATGGGTTATTATATTCCCTCCTGCTTTTTTCCTTTATTGTGGGAATAATCTCTCTTCTCTGTGTGTCTGTGTGTGTGTGTGTGTGTGTGTGTGTGTGTGTGTGTGTGTGTGTGTGTGTGGTGGTGTGTGGTGTGTGGTGTGTGTACCGTGTCAACACCAGTGTTGTGGAGACCACCAGGCAGCGTGGAGACCACCAGGCAGCGTGGAGACCACCAGGCAGCGTGGAGACCACCAGGCAGCGTGGAGACCACCAGGCAGCGTGGAGACCACCAGGCAGCGTGGAGACCACCAGGCAGCGTGGAGACCACCAGGCAGCGTGGAGACCACCAGGCAGCGTGGAGACCACCAGGCAGCGTGGAGACCACCAGGCAGCGTGGAGACCACCAGGCAGCGTGGAGACCACCAGGCAGCGTGGAGACCACCAGGCAGCGTGGAGACCACCAGGCAGCGTGGAGACCACCAGGCAGCGTGGAGACCACCAGGCAGCGTGGAGACCACCAGGCAGCGTGGAGATCACCGGGCAGCGTGGAGACCACCAGGCAGCGTGGAGATCACCAGGTATTGTGGAGATCACCAGGCAGCGTGGAGACCACCAGGCAGCGTGGAGATCACCAGGTATTGTGGAGATCACCAGGCAGCGTGGAGATCACCAGGCAGCGTGGAGATCACCAGGCAGCGTGGAGATCACCAGGCAGCGTGGAGACCACCAGGCAGCGTGGAGATCACCAGGTATTGTGGAGATCACCAGGCAGCGTGGAGATCACCAGGCAGCGTGGAGACCACCAGGCAGCGTGGAGACCACCAGGCAGCGTGGAGACCACCAGGCAGCGTGGAGACCACCAGGCAGCGTGGAGACCACCAGGCAGCGTGGAGACCACCAGGCAGCGTGGAGACCACCAGGCAGCGTGGAGATCACCAGGCAGCGTGGAGACCACCAGGCATTGTGGAGACCACCAGGCAGCGTGGAGACCACCAGGCAGCGTGGAGACCACCAGGCAGCGTGGAGACCACCAGGCAGCGTGGAGACCACCAGGCAGCGTGGAGACCACCAGGCAGCGTGGAGACCACCAGGCAGCGTGGAGACCACCAGGCAGCGTGGAGACCACCAGGCAGCGTGGAGACCACCAGGCAGCGTGGAGACCACCAGGCAGCGTGGAGACCACCAGGCAGCGTGGAGACCACCAGGCAGCGTGGAGACCACCAGGCAGCGTGGAGACCACCAGGCAGCGTGGAGATCACCAGGCAGCGTGGAGACCACCAGGCAGCGTGGAGATCACCAGGTATGTGGAGATCACCAGGCAGCGTGGAGACCACCAGGCAGCGTGGAGATCACCAGGTATTGTGGAGATCACCAGGCAGCGTGGAGACCACCAGGCAGCGTGGAGACCACCAGGCAGCGTGGAGACCACCAGGCAGCGTGGAGATCACCAGGCATTGTGGAGATCACCAGGCAGCGTGGAGACCACCAGGCAGCGTGGAGACCACCAGGCAGCGTGGAGACCACCAGGCAGCGTGGAGACCACCAGGCAGCGTGGAGACCACCAGGCAGCGTGGAGACCACCAGGCAGCGTGGAGACCAGGCAGCGTGGAGACCACCAGGCAGCGTGGAGACCACCAGGCAGCGTGGAGACCACCAGGTGGGGGATGCTGTACGGTAGTTATCTTCAGGTTATCTTCAGATGATTTCGGGGTTTTTAGTGTCCCCGCGGCCCGGTCCTCGACCAGGCCTCCACCCCCAGGAAGCAGCCCGTGACAGCTGTCTAACACCCAGGTACCTATTTTACTGCTAGGTAACAGAGGCATAGGGTGAAAGAAACTCTGCCCATTGTTTCTTGCCGGCGCCTGGGATCGAACCCAGGACCACAGGATCACAAGTCCAGCGTGCTGTCCGCTCGGCCGACCGGCTCCGGTAGAGGCAGGTGGTCTTCCTGCGTGTCTCCCACCAGTGGTGGTGACAATTACCAGTCTCTCATCAATCACCACTCGTCCTCGGAGACTGTACTGTTGTGCTGTGTGGGTCGTAGTGTGCGCAGGAGCCTGGGTCAACCCGTGGACACACACCTGCTGAAGTACATTTTCAGGGAAATAGCGCACACATGGACAGGTTGTTCATCACGAGTGGAACACGAACAACGGAACACATGCCAGCAAAGTACCCGAATGAACCAGAAACATTAGAAGACCAAAAGTCAGTGACAGAGCAGTGAAAATATGGAATGGACTAGGAAGTGACGCAACGGAAGCCCAGTATACAGAGTTTCAGATGTAGTATGGTAGTTACCTTGAAATTATCTTGAAGTGTTTCCGGGGCTTAGCGTCCCCGCCCCGGTCATCGACCAGGCCTCCTGGTTGCTGGACTGGTCAACCAGGCTGTTGGACGCGGCTGCTCGCAGTCTGACGTATCAATCACAGCCTGGTTGATCAGGTATCCTTTGGAGGATAGCCAAGTGGGCTCAGGAACCTTTACACGATTTAAAGATAGAAGGGACCAAAGAGCTAACCCAGGCAAGTTAGGGGGAGTACACACGTAAAGGGCTGCATGAGTGAAAGGTACCTCTCTGGTAAGAAACAGAGAGTAACAGTGACGTCGGTGATGTGAGCAGTTACAAATGACGGTCCTCAGGAATATTATTAGAACCCATTGTGGCCCCTGATGTGAACCATCGTCCTGAGACGGGAAAGAGTCATCTGTATTGTTGTTTCTGGCTTGTGTTTTTTCTGTTCCTCGTGTCTCCACAGTATAGAAAAGAATATTATTCCCGACAAACTTTGCTCTGACCTTAGCCTTGGACAGCTAAGAGAAAAGATGTTGCAGGTACCTGAAGGCTGCGACTTGTGCATCATCCACAAACATGTATA
>WNGS01005998.1:0-15373 GCA_020271785.1 Procambarus virginalis | reverse complement strand
CATCCAACCTGCCTCGCTGTCCAAACCGTGCCTCCTGGCCCAAAACCTGCCTCTGCCCAACCTGCCTCTGCCACTCCTCTGCCACCTCCCGCCCAGACCTCCTCGCCTCCAACCTGCCTCGCGTGTCCCAACCTGCCTCGCCGTTCCAACACCTGCCTCTGCATGCCAACCTGCCCGCTGCCCAACCTGCCCATCCTTGCCGTTGTCCAACCTGCCCTCGCTGTCCACAGCTAGCTCGCTGTGGACCTGCACTGCTGCTCCTCGGCCAAACCTGCCCTCGCTTGTCCGAACCTGCACTCTGCCCCACCTGCCTCGCTGGCCACCTGCCTCGCTGTCCACAACCCCCTCCCATGCACCTGCCTCCCTGCCCAACCTGCCTCCCTGCCCAACCTCCTCTGTCCAACCTGCCTCCCTGCCCAACCTGCCTCGCTGTCCAACCTGCCTCCCTGCCCAACCTGCCTCACTGCCCAACCTGCCTCGCTGCCCAACCTGCCTCTGCCCAACCTGCCTCCTCCCCAACCTGCCTCTGCCCAACCTGCCTCTGCCCAACCTGCCTCTGCCCAACCTGCCTCGCTTCCCACCTACTCATCATTTCTCACTCCGTACAAAAATGCAACTGTTTCGCCTAACCAGAAACGTGCACAACGAAACGTCCCCACTTAACCTATCGCAACGTCAATATTACGTGGCTTTAATTTATACTAATACATCGTATAGTTAACGAATTGGTCCAGTCAGTAACAAAAACGATGTATTATGGAGATCTTGCCTCTCACAAATAGGTTACTCAAAATATTACTCAAGACTCAATCATTTGCTAACACTCTCTAACAATTAAAAGTTTTAACTTGCTTCTAAGTTAATTTTAAGTATTATACAATTAAGCTTGTAAATCACTTTTCTAATTATGTTTGTTATTTCCGAGACGTTCTGCATATGTGGCTAATAATAATAATAATAATAATAATAATAATAATAATAATAATAATAATATAATAATATAATGAGAAAATCGACTGGATCTCTTAGACGACTCATGCGCCCTGGCCAATCAGGGCGCTCTCTGATTGGTCAGATTGGACACACTCCCACGTTCGTCCAATCATATACAGTACTCCGAAACTAGTAAGACTGAGCGCTCTTCCTCCAGAACATTTTGGTGGAACCTGGTCGGCATCTACTCAAGTGGAGCCGCCATAGTTGCTGTAAGGCCGACTATCACCACTTCCCCACCGAACTTAAAACTTAAACAATTGACATTTTTGGCATCTCGTCTCCCCTCTGAACATAATTAAACGAAGTAGGTATCTTCGGGGTAATGCACAAGGATGAGTATACTCTTAATAGGCGGTCCACGAGCCTGGCCCCAGCCCGGGCTCGAAGAGCAGAACTCCTGAAACACTCTCCAGGTATGTGACACTACTAGTAAAAATCCTAGTGTCATCTGCAAAGGATGATACGGTAGTATTGTGTCCTTGTCTATGTCCGATATGAGAAAAAGCAAGAGGTATATAGACGGGAATTTGAAATTGTTACTGATTTAGAGGGCCCCGACGGCACTACTGCAGCTTGTGCCCGGTGTTCCCGTGATGGGAAAAAACGCAAAGACTTACAGCCAATAGGAAACAAGACTTGCGGCAAATTGTTCGCATGTCACCGGAAGACTACTGTGCCTTACGGCAGATCAACACGCTGAGAGGCAAGTACTTGGCGTGTGGCGTCCCCCGGAAAGACGAACGACGGCCTTAACTCCTCCAAAGGAGCAGCTGGAACAGTCTGCCGACACTCAGTGACCCCAGACGATAAGACGTCAGCTGTCCTGTCAACTCTGGGTAGTTAACAAAGTCGCGGCCAAACTCCAAAATCGCAATGACATCTCTTGAACTGAAGTACAACCACAAAGGGACAGGAGCTGATGCACAGGTCGAGGCACAGCAGAGCCTGATGCCCACCACGGCTCGAGGGCACAGCAGGAGCCTGATGCCCACCACGGCTCGCACAGCAGGAGCCACAGCCAGGAGCACAGCAGGAGCTGATGCCACCACGGCTCGAGGGCACAGCAGGAGCCTGATGCCCACCACGGCTCGAGGGCACAGCAGGAGCCTGATGCCCACCACGGCTCGAGGGCACAGCAGGAGCCTGCCCACCACGGCTCGAGGGCACAGCAGGAGCCTGATGCCCACCACGGCTCGAGGGCACAGCAGGAGTCCTCCAAGCTCCGGGCACAATCTTCTCGCCCGAAGATCCAACCGGCAAACGGGAATAATCTACTCACCAAGTTGTACTCAGCTAGTTGTGTTTGCGGGGGTTGAGCTCTGGCCCTTTGGTCCCGCCTCTCAACTGTCAATCAACTATCTATCAACCTTCCTGTGACCCCAGGCTGCAGGTGCGCCAGACGCCGTATTGTACTGGACCTGACGACAATATAGTCACCCCTAGTGTCAAGACCACGTCACGGGTTCCGACAGTCCCCAGACAGAGCTGGATCAGGATGTTCGCTTACGAAACCTGTACATCTTTCCTCAATCATGGCAGCTTAGTCTTTGTTAAACATTTTGTAAGCTCAAAAGTGCTACGAGGGTGTCTGTAAGAATACTAACTATCCATCCTGCGAGGGAACCTACCGCCATACCTGATACCTGCTTGATGGGGTTCTGGGAGTTCTTCTACTCCCCAAGCCCGGCCCGAGGCCAGGCTTGACTTGGGAGAGTTTGGTCCACCAGGCTGTTGCTTGGAGCGGCCCGCAGGCCCACATACCCACCACAGCCCGGTTGGTCCGCCAGTTATTGAAGAAAACTATCTAGTTTTCTCTTGAAGATGTCTACGGTTGTTCCGGCAATATTTCTTATAGTTGCTGGGAGGACGTTGAACAACCGCGGACCTCTGATGTTTATACAGTGTTCTCTGATTGTGCCTATGGCACCTCTGCTCTTCACTGGTTCTATTCTGTATTTTGTTCCATAGTGACAGTACTGGGCAGCGTCACTTGTGTATCCCGTGAGTGAACATACTGACATAGGAGCATGTACATCACCTACTGGGCCCCACACTGGGTTGTTCAACCTGGCACTTAACTGTTTCAGTGCGGTTGTAACACCCAGATTGTGGGCGTCACGCGCCACGGGGGCTTTTGTGTGGTGTGTGTGTGTGTGTGTGTGTGTGTGTGTGTGTGTGTGTGTGTGTGTGCGCGCGTGTGTGTGTACTCACCTAGTTGTGCTTGCGGGGGTTGAGCTCTGGCTCTTTGGTCCCGCCTCTCAACCGTCAATCAACAGGTGTACAGTTTCCTGAGCCTATTGGGCTCTATCATATCTACACTTGAAACTGTGTATGGAGTCAGCCTCCACCACATCGCTTCCTAATGCATTCCATTTGTCAACCACTCTGACACTAAAAAAGTTCTTTCTAATATCTCTGTGGCTCATTTGGGCACTCAGTTTCCACCTGTGTCCCCTAGTGCGTGTGCCCCTTGTGTTAAACAGCCTGTCTTTATCAACCCTGTCGATTCCCCTGAGAATCTTGAATGTGGTGATCATGTCCCCCCTAACTCTTCTGTCTTCCAACGAAGTGAGGTTTAATTCCCGTAGTCTGTCCTCGTAGCTCATACCTCTCAGCTCGGGTACTAGTCTGGTGGCAAACCTTTGAACCTTTTCCAGTTTAGTCTTATGCTTGACTAGATATGGACTCCATGCTGGAGCCGCATACTCCAGGATTGGTCTGACATATGTGGTATATAATGTTCTGAAAGATTCCTTACACAAGTTTCTAAAGGCCGTTCTTATGTTAGCCAACCTGGCATATGCTGCTGATGTTATCCTCTTGATATGAGCTTCAGGGGACAGGTCTGGCGTGATATCAACCCGCAGGTCTTTCTCTCTCTCTCTCTCTCTGACTCCTGAAGTATTTCATCTCCCAAATGGTACCTTGTATCTGGTCTCCTGCTTTCTACCCCTATCTTCATTACATTACATTTTTCTTGGATTAAACTCCAACAGCCATTTGTTCGACCATTTGTGTGTGCGTGTGTGTTGTGTGTGCGCGCGCGCGTGTGTGTGTGTGCGTGCGTGTGTGTGTTTGTGTATTCACCTATTTGTACTCACCTATTTGTGCTTGCAGGATCGAGCATTGACTCTTGGATCCCGCCTTTCCAGCTATCGGTTGTTTACAGCAATGACTCCTGTCCCATTTCCCTATCATACCTAGTCTTAAAAGTATGAATAGTATTTGCTTCCACAACCTGTTCCCCAAGTGCATTCCATTTTTCCACTACTCTCACGCTAAAAGAAAACTTCCTAACATCTCTGTGACTCATCTGAGTTTCCAGTTTCCACCCATGTCCCCTCGTTCTGTTATTATTACGTGTGAACATTTCATCTATTTCCACTTTGTCAATTCCCCTGAGTATTTTATATGTCCCTATCATATCTCCTCTCTCCCTTCTTTTCTCTAGTGTCGTTCCTTCAGACGCTCTTCATATCCAATCCCTCGTAACTCTGGGACAAGCCTCGTCGCAAACCTCTGAACCTTCTCCAGTTTCCTTATGTGTTTCTTCAGGTGGGGGCTCCATGATGGCGCGGCATACTCTAAGACGGGTCTCACGTAGGCAGTGTAAAGCGCCCTAAAAGCCTCCTCATTTAGGTTTCTGAATGAAGTTCTAATTTTGCCAGTGTAGAGTACGCTGCTGTCGTTATCCTATTTATATGTGCCTCAGGAGTTAGATTAGGTGTCACATCCACTCCCAGATCTCTTTCTCGAATCGTTACAGGTAGGCTGTTCCCCTTCATTGTGTACTGTCCCTTTGGTCTCCTATCACCTGATCCCATTTCCATAACTTTACATTTACTGGTGTTAAACTCCAGTAGCCATTTCCCTGACCATCTCTGCAACCTGTTTAAGTCCTCTTGGAGGATCCTACAATCCTCGTCTGTCACAACTCTTCTCATTAATTTTGCGTCATCCGCAAACATTGACATGTATGATTCCACTCCTGTAAACGTCATTTACGTAATTAGAAAGAGGATTGGTCCCAGCACCGATCCTTGAGGTACTCCACTTGTTACTGTTCGCCAGTCCGACTTCTCGCCCCTTACCATTACCCTCTGGCTCCTTCCTGTTAGGTAGTTCTTCACCCATTCTAGGGCCTTTCCGCTTACTCCTGCCTGCCTCTCAAGTTTGTATAGCAGTCTCATGTGCGGTACTGTATCAAAGGCCTTTTGGCAGTCAAGAAATATGCAGTCTGCCCAGCCTTCTCTGTCCTGCCTTATCCTTGTTACTTTATCATAGAATTCTAAAAGGTTTGTTAGGCATGATTTCCCTGTCCAGAACCCATGTTGGTGCTTGTTTACAAACCCAATGCTCTCCAGGTGCTCAACAAGTCTTAGCCTAATTATTCTTTCAAGTATTTTGCAGGGGATGCTTGTCAATGATACGGGTGTGTAGTTAAGTGCCTCCTCCCTATCACCTTTCTTGAAAATCGGTACGACATTTGCCTCCTTCCAGCAACTAGGCAATTCTCCCGACATAAGTGACTCATTAAAGATCATTGCCAGAGGCACGCTGAGAGCCTGCGCTGCCTCTTTAAGTATCCACGGTGATACTTTGTCTGGTCCAACAGCTTTATTTGCATCCAGTGTTGTCAACTGTTTCATTACTCCTCTGCTGTCACCTCTATATCTGATAGGCTTTCATCTAGGCTTCTAACAATGGGAGCTGCTCAGGCTCGGTTGTGAACACTCCATGGAAATTTGCATTCAGTACCTCGCAGAGTTCCTTGTCGCTTTCTGTATATGCCCCTTCTGTTTTCCTCAGTCTTGTCACTTGGTCATTTACCGACATCTTCCTTCTTATATGGCTATGCAGTAATTTAGGTTGCTTTTTCGCTTTGACTGCAATATCATTCTCATAATTTCTTTCCGACACTCGTCTTATGTTAATGTAATCATTCCTAGCTTTGTTACATCTAATCCTGTTGTCCTCTGTCCTTTGTCTTCTGTACTTCCTCCACTCCCTCCTGCTTCTCACCTTTGCTTCCTGGCACTGTCTATTAAACCATGGGTTATTATATTCCCTCCTGCTTTTTTCCTTTATTGTGGGAATAAATCTCTTCTCTGTGTGTCTGTGTGTGTGTGTGCTTGCGCTCGCGCGCGCGTGTGTGTGTGTGTGTGTGTGTGTGTGTGTGTGTGTGTGTGTGTGTGTGTGTGTGTGTGTGTGTGTGTGTGTGTGTGTGTGTGTGTACCGTGTCAACACCAGGCAGCGTGGAGACCACCAGGCAGCGTGGAGACCACCAGGCAGCGTGGAGACCACCAGGCAGCGTGGAGACCACCAGGCAGCGTGGAGACCACCAGGCAGCGTGGAGACCACCAGGCAGCGTGGAGACCACCAGGCAGCGTGGAGACCACCAGGCAGCGTGGAGACCACCAGGCAGCGTGGAGACCACCAGGCAGCGTGGAGACCACCAGGCAGCGTGGAGACCACCAGGCAGCGTGGAGACCACCAGGCAGCGTGGAGACCACCAGGCAGCGTGGAGACCACCAGGCAGCGTGGAGACCACCAGGCAGCGTGGAGACCACCAGGCAGCGTGGAGACCACCAGGCAGCGTGGAGACCACCAGGCAGCGTGGAGACCACCAGGCAGCGTGGAGACCACCAGGCAGCGTGGAGACCACCAGGCAGCGTGGAGACCACCAGGCAGCGTGGAGACCACCAGGCAGCGTGGAGACCACCAGGCAGCGTGGAGACCACCAGGCAGCGTGGAGACCACCAGGCAGCGTGGAGACCACCAGGCAGCGTGGAGACCACCAGGCAGCGTGGAGACCACCAGGCAGCGTGGAGACCACCAGGCAGCGTGGAGACCACCAGGCAGCGTGGAGACCACCAGGCAGCGTGGAGACCACCAGGCAGCGTGGAGACCACCAGGCAGCGTGGAGACCACCAGGCAGCGTGGAGACCACCAGGCAGCGTGGAGACCACCAGGCAGCGTGGAGACCACCAGGCAGCGTGGAGACCACCAGGCAGCGTGGAGACCACCAGGCAGCGTGGAGACCACCAGGCAGCGTGGAGACCACCAGGCAGCGTGGAGACCACCAGGCAGCGTGGAGACCACCAGGCAGCGTGGAGACCACCAGGCAGCGTGGAGACCACCAGGCAGCGTGGAGACCACCAGGCAGCGTGGAGACCACTAGGCAGCGTGGAGACCACCAGGCAGCGTGGAGACCACCAGGCAGCGTGGAGACCACCAGGTGGGGGATGCTGTACGGTAGTTATCTTCAGGTTATCTTCAGATGATTTCGGGGCTTTTTAGTGTCCCCGCGGCCCGGTCCTCGACCAGGCCTCCACCCCCAGGAAGCAGCCCGTGACAGCTGTCTAACACCCAGGTACCTATTTTACTGCTAGGTAACAGAGGCATAGGGTGAAAGAAACTCTGCGCATTGTTTCTTGCCGGCGCCTGGGATCGAACCCAGGACCACAGGATCACAAGTCCAGCGTGCTGTCCGCTCGGCCGACCGGCTCCGGTAGAGGCAGGTGGTCTTCCTGCGTGTCTCCCACCAGTGGTGGTGACAATTACCAGTCTCTCATCAATCACCACTCGTCCTCGGAGACTGTACTGTTGTGCTGTGTGGGTCGTAGTGTGCGCAGGAGCCTGGGTCAACCCGTGGACACACACCTGCTGAAGTACATTTTCAGGGAAATAGCGCACACATGGACAGGTTGTTCATCACGAGTGGAACACGAACAACGGAACACANCCACCACCCCGTGTGAACACTGCTCCACCACCACCCAGTGTGAACACTGCTCCACCTCCACCCCGAGTGTGAACACTGCTCCACCACCACCCAGTGTGAACACTGCTCCACCACCACCCCGTGTGAACACTGCTCCACCACCACCCAGTGTGAACACTGTCCCCCTCCACCGAGTGTGAACACTGCTCCTCCACCACCCAGTGTGAACACTGCTCCACCACCACCCAGTGTGAACACTGCTCCACCACCACCCAGTGTGAACACTGCTCCTCCACCACCCAGTGTGAACACTGCTCCACCACCACCCAGTGTGAACACTGCTCCACCACCACCCAGTGTGAACACTGCTCCACCACCACCACCCAGTGTGAACACTGCTCCACCACCACCCAGTGTGAACACTGCTCTCCACCACCCAGTGAACACTGCTCCACCACCACCCAGTGTGAACACTGCTCCACCACCACCCAGTGTGAACACTGCTCCACCACCACCCAGTGTGAACACTGCTCCACCTCCACCGAGTGTGAACACTGCTCCTCCACCACCCAGTGTGAACACTGCTCCACCACCACCCAGTGTGAACACTGCTCCACCACCACCCAGTGTGAACACTGCTCACCACCACCACCAGTGTGAACACTGCTCCACCACCACCCCGTGTGAACACTGCTCCACCACCACCCAGTGAACACTGCTCCTCCACCACCCAGTGTGAACACTGCTCCTCCACACCCAGTGTGAACACTGCTCCTCCACCACCCAGTGTGAACACTGCTCCACCACCACCCCGTGTGAACACTGCTCCACCACCACCCAGTGTGAACACTGCTCCTCCACCACCCAGTGTGAAACACTGCTCCTCCACCACCCAGTGTGAACACTGTTCCTCCACCACCCAGTGTGAACACTGCTCCTCCACCACCCAGTGTGAACACTGTTCCTCCACCACCCAGTGTGAACACTGCTCCTCCACCACCCAGTGTGAACACTGTTCCTCCACCACCCAGTGTGAACACTGTTCCTCCACCACCTCGCGAGAACACTGCTCCACCAACACACTTCAGTGTGAACTGGATGAGCTACAATATTGGTCAGAAAATGGTTGGTAGAGTTCAACCCGGACAAATACAAGGTAATGAAGCCACGAAAGGTGGGGTGGTGGATATAAGAGGGCAGGGGCAGTACAGACAGTGGCGGGAGTTGGGAAGGTGGGGCTAGGGAGCTAATACTCGGTCCCAGCAAGCATCAGGTGAGTACACCTCTGTACCGGTGGACATAACCTCTCGAGGGATATATTCACCGGGTCGGGTACTTCTTTTGTTTCTATTTCTCTATATTTCTATTTTTCTATCCCTATAGAAATAGGGATATTTCTCGGTGTATATACACTGTGTTTACATTAGTTCTGGGAGGTTTTCAGGGTATAAAGTAGTTATTAAGCATTTGTGGTGGCGGCAATAACCCTCAAGAGGTTGATAGGCCTTAGGCCCAACACCAGACCAAGAAAACCCGAACTACGGGCTCACCATAGCCCGTGCTACTTGGAACTTTTTGTTCCCAGTAGCTGAATCTATAACAACAACAACCAGACCAAAGCGTTTCTCAGTGAGTGTGGCCCCCAAGGCTCGGGAAGTAGACCTCCTGAAACGCTCTCCATGTATGCTCCAGGTATGGAAGGTAGGGTAGAGCCAGCGAGGAGTAGAGGCGCCTACGGCACATCCAGCAAACACTGTTGTAGACAACCTTTCATTGTAAACGAGCGTTGTTTCCAAGACATTTTACATGTGGGTGTTGTGGCTCTGTCATAACGCCAGGCTCTGTACTGCATGAGGTACTTCCTTTCTGACGCCATCTTTTGTCTCTCCCGCAGTGTGCGACGTCACATCCGGCCAGGCCATCATCATCCTAGACATCACAGAGAGTCTTGGCACACGTGAGTACCGCTGATTTAATGTATTTTGTAAATTTTGCGCAGGCCCACATATCCATCACAGCCCAGTTGGTCCGGCACTCCTTGAAGAAAACTATCCAGTTTTCTCTTGAAGATGTCTATTGTTGTTTCGGCAATATTTCTTATGCTCGCTAGGAGGACGTTGAACAACCGTACCAAATTGTATACATAAAGTGTGTACAATGTGTGTACTGGCATCCCTATCCTGAGCATTAAACAAAAGGGGCCAAGTCTTATCTTCCGCCTCTGTGAGTTGGCTGTCCATCACCCAGGACTCTTAACATGTTCACTCCCTCTAACATAGAGGGAGTGTTTCCCTCCATTGACATTGTGCTGATGACAGTTGGCATCAGAGTGTGAGTGCCGGGCATGGAGATCAACCGACCAGCAGGGTTGGTTCTTCTTTGATAGATTAAGGTAGTGTGTTAAGGTCAAGTTTATTTTGTGACTACATATTGATAATGTGTAGAACATTGTTGTTTAAATGTAGGGTTATGACGCCCACGAAGGGACATACCCCCACCATGCCCCTTGGTGGGCATGGTGGTGGGAGATGATGCCCACCAAGGGGCATACCACCACCATGCCCCTTGGTGGGCATGGTGGTGGGAGATGATGCCCACGAAGGGACATACCACCACCATGCCCCTTGGTGGGCATGGTGGTGGGAGATGATGCCCACGAAGGGACATACCACCACCATGCCCCTTGGTGGGCATGGTGGTGGGAGATGATGCCCACGAAGGGACATACCACCACCATGCCCCTTGGTGGGCATGGTGGTGGGAGATGATGCCCACGAAGGGACATACCCCCACCATGCCCCTTGGTGGGCATGGTGGTGGGAGATGATGCCCACCAAGGGACATACCACCACCATGCCCCTTGGTGGGCATGGTGGTGGGAGATGATGCCCACGAAGGGACATACCCCCACCATGCCCCTTGGTGGGCATGGTGGTGGGAGATGATGCCCACCAAGGGGCATACCCCCACCATGCCCCTTGGTGGGCATGGTGGTGGGAGATGATGCCCACCAAGGGACATACCACCACCATGCCCCTTGGTGGGCATGGTGGTGGTATGTCCCTTGGTGGGCATGGTGGTGGGAGATGATGCCCACCAAGGGACATACCCCCACCATGCCCCTTGGTGGGCATGATGGTAGGAGATGATGCCCACCAAGATGACCATACCTTGTGGTTACCTTGTGGCGGTTTCCGGGCTCAGCGTCCCCGCGGCCCGATCCTAGACCAGGCCTCATGATTACTGGACAGGTCAACCAGGCTGTTGGACGCGGCTGCTCGCAGCCTGACGTATGAATCACAGCCTGGTTGATCAAGTGTTGACTACAGACTGTAGCGGATATAACTGTACATGGGAGGGTAAGTGTGTGGTTAACCTTGGGGTACCTGCAGGTGGGTGAGGGGGCACGCCTGCCCTTTTTGAGCCACCTGCCTCGCTGCCCCGCCTGCCTCCCTGTCCTGCCTGCCTCCCTGTCCCGCCTGCCTCCCTGTCCCGCCTGCCTCTCTGCCCAACCTGCCTCCCTGTCCCGCCTCCTCGCTGCCCAGCCTGCCTTGCTACCCAGCCTGCATTGCTGCCAAATCTGCCACGCTGCCCAATCTGCCTCGCTGCCCAACCTGCCTCCCTGCCCAACCTGCCTCGCTGCCCAACCGGCCTCTGCCCAACCTGCCTCGCTGCCCAACCTGCTTCTCTGCCCAACCTGCCTCTCTGCCCAACCTACTTCTCTGCCCAACCTGCCTCTCTGCCCAACCTTCCACTGTCCAACCTGCTTCTCTGCCCAACCTGCCTCGCTGCCCAACCTGCCTCGCTGCCCAACCTGCCTCTATCCAACCTGCCTCGCTGTCCAACCTGCTTCTCTGCCCAACCTGCCTCGCTGCCCAACCTGCCTCGCTGCCCAACCTGCCTCTATCCAACCTGCCTCGCTGCCCAACCTGTCTCTCTGCCCAACCTGCCTCTCTGCCCAACCTGCCTCGCTGCCAAACCTGCCTCGCTGCCCAACCTGCCTCTCTGCCCAACCTGCCTTTCTGCCCAACCTGCCTCTCTGCCCAACCGGCCACTGTCCAACCTGCCTCTCTGCCCAACCTGCCTCTCTGCCCAACCTGCCTCTCTGCCCAACCTGCCTCGCTGCCCAACCTGCCTCTCTGCCCAACCTGCCTCTCTGTCCAACCTGCCTCTCTGTCCAACCTGCCTCTGTCCAACCTGCCTCTCTGTCCAACCTGCCTCTCTGTCCAACCTGCCTCTCTGCCCAACCTGCTTCTCTGCCCAACCTGCCTCCCTGCCCAACCTGCTTCTCTGCCCAACCTGCCTCCCTGCCCAACCTGCCTCTGCCCAACCTTCCTCTGTCCAACCTGCCTCTGCCCAACCTGCTTCTCTGCCCAACCTGCTTCTCTGCCCAACCTGCCTCTCTGCCCAACCTTCCTCTGCCCAACCTGCCTCTCTGCCCAACCTTCCTCTGTCCAACCTGCCTCTGCCCAACCTGCTTCTCTGCCCAACCTGCTTCTCTGCCCAACCTGCCTCTCTGCCCAACCTTCCTCTGCCCAACCTGCCTCTCTGCCCAACCTTCCTCTGTCCAACCTGCCTCTGCCCAACCTGCTTCTCTGCCCAACCTGCTTCTCTGCCCAACCTGCCTCTCTGCCCAACCTTCCTCTGCCCAACCTGCCTCTCTGCCCAACCTTCCTCTGTCCAACCTGCCTCTGCCCAACCTTCCTCTGTCCAACCTGCCTCTGTCCAACCTGCTTCTCTGCCCAACCTGCTTCTCTGCCCAACCTGCCTCTCTGCCCAACCTGCCTCTCTGCCCAACCTGCCTCTGCCCAACCTTCCTCTGCCCAACCTGCCTCTCTGCCCAACCTGCCTCTCTGCCCAACCTGCCCCGCTGCCCAACCTGCCTCGCTGCCCAACCTGCCTCGCTGCCCAACCTGCCTCTATCCAACCTGCCTCTGTCCAACCTGCCTCGCTGTCCAACCTGCCTCGCTGTCCAAACTGCTTCTCTGCCCAACCTGCTTCTCTGCCCAACCTGCTTCTCTGCCCAACCTGCCTCTCTGCCCAACCTGCTGCTCTGGAGATTTCAATTTACCGAGTCTAAGATGGAGAATGGCAAACACAAATATCATAGCAGGGAATGACCCGGGAAATAACCAGCCACAGGTCAGAGAACTTTTGAGATTCTGTGACAAATTCTCGCTCAATCAACAGATTACAGAACCAACTAGGAACGAAAACACACTAGACTTGTTATTCACAAACAATGATGAACTAATCAGAGACATAACAATCTCAGATACTTCATACTCAGACCATAAGCTCATTGAAGTGCGAACTAGCATAAATAACGGTAGTAGATCTAAGAGACCCAACAAGCGAGAAGGAATATTCAATCAATTCAATTTCAACAATAAGAGGATTGACTGGGAAAAAATAAATGTAGACCTTTCAACCATTCAATGGGAGACGGTCTTAAGCGACAAAACTCCCACACAGGGAATAGCTCAACTGACAGCTGAAGCTTACAAGGTCTGCTTGAAGCACGTGCCGGTGAGGAGGGGCAGAAAGAGGAACACTCTAGAAAGAGAACGCAGACGACTGTACAGGAGAAGGAAAAAAATAACGGAAATGCTTCGGCAGACACAACTATCACAAGCAAGGAAAATAAGCCTAAGCAGGGAGATCGAAGAATCGAACAAACGTTGAAGCGATCATATGAGTCTGAGGAAATGGAATTGGAACAGAGAGCTATACAAGAGATAAGGAAAATCCGAAATATTTTTTCACATACGCTAAATCAAAATCCAAAACCTCGACCAGTATTGGACCGTTAATTACAAATGAAGGTACGTACACAGAGGACAACAAAGAGATTAGTGAAATTCTAAGAAGCCAGTATGAGGCTATGTTTAGCACACCAATAACAACATGAAAGTTGATGACCCAGACAGCTTCTTTATGAATGACATTCAAGCTGCAGATAATATAACGGATATTACCACAAACTCGGAAGACTTTGAAAGAGAAATTGACAATATGCCATGCACTCAGCCCTGGGCCTGACTCATGGAATTCAATATTCATAAAGAAATGTAAAGTACCAGTAGCGAGAGCACTCAGCGTAATATGGAGAAAGAGCCTGGATACAGGGGAGATACCAGCAGCACTTAAATCTGCAGATATAGCTCCGTTGCACAAGGGGGGGAGTAAAGCCTTGGCAAAAAATTATAGGCCAGTTGCACTAACATCACACATAATAAAAGTGTTTGAAAGAGTGATTAGGAATCAAATTTCTAGTTTTATGGAAAACAATGAATTGCACAATCCAGGACAACATGGATTTAGAGCGGGAAGATCCTGTCTGTCACAGTTACTCAACCACTATGACAAAATCACAGAAGCCCTAGAAGAAAAGCAAAATGCAGATGTTGTATACACAGACTTTGCAAAGGCTTTCGACAAATGTGACCATGGGGTGATAGCTCACAAAATGAGGTCAATGGGAATAACTGGAAAAGTAGGACGCTGGATACTCAATTTCCTGTCGAACAGAACACAAAGAGTAACAGTCAATCAGATAAAATCGAGTCCAAGCGATGTTAAAAGCTCTGTACCTCAAGGTACAGTCCTTGCACCGCTACTGTTCCTTATTCTCATATCTGATATAGACAAAAATACACGTCACAGCTTCGTGTCATCCTTCGCAGATGACACAAAAATCAGCATGAAAATTACCTCTGCTGAAGACATTGAAAAACTACAAACAGATGTCAACAAAGTTTTCGATTGGGCAGCAGAAAATAATATGATGTTTAACAGTGATAAATTTCAGGTACTCAGGTACGGCAAAAATGAGGATCTGAAACATAATACAGGGTACAAAACACAATCAAATCTTCCCATAGTAGAAAAACAGCATGTCAAGGATTTGGGAATAATGATGTCCGACGATCTAACGTTTAGGGAGCATAACCAAGCAAATATCGCATCAGCCAGAAAAATGATCGGATGGATTACGAGAACTTTCAAATCCAGGGATCCCATCACAATGGTTGTACTCTTCAAGTCACTTGTGTTGTCCCGTCTCGAATACTGCTCAGTACTCACTTCCCCCTTCAGAGCAGGAGAGATTGCTGAAATAGAGGGAATACAGAGAACATATACGGCACGCATAGACGAGATAAAACACCTAAATTATTGGGATCGTCTCAAAGCTCTCCAAATGTACTCTCTAGAAAGGAGACGAGAGAGATACCAAATAATATACACGTGGAAAATACTGGAGGGCCAGGTCCCAAATCTACACAGTAAAATAACAACGTACTGGAGTGAACGATATGGAAGAAAATGCAAGATTGAACCAGTGAAGAGCAGAGGTGCCATAGGCACAATCAGAGAACACTGTATAAACATCAGAGGTCCGCGGTTGTTCAACGTCCTCCCAGCGACTATAAGAAATATTGCCGGAACAACCGTGGACATCTTCAAGAGAAAACTGGACTGTTTCCTAAGAGAAGTCCCGGATCAGCCGGGCTGTGGTGGGTATGTGGCTCTGCGGGCCGCTCCAAGCAACAGCCTGGTGGATCAAACTCTCACAAGTCGAGCCTGGCCTCGGGCCGGGCTTGGGGAGTAGAAGAACTCCCAGAACCCATCAACCAGGTATCAACCAGCTCT
>WNGS01005997.1:26025524-26043768 GCA_020271785.1 Procambarus virginalis | reverse complement strand
TCAGTCGTGCTGGTGAAGCGGTTAAGGTGTCCTTTATGCCAGCAGAGTTCTCCTGGCAGTATAGGTTCGAGTCACTTCTGGGGTTAGAGTTTTCAGTTGCATATAGTCCTGGGGACCATTCAGGCTTGTTTGCATTTGTGTTCCTCACGTGTGCCCCAATGAATGAGGTGATTTGATAAAATACTATGCACAAGATTAACAACCGAGTGCAGGGGGGGGGGGGATGGAAATAGTCTTGGCTAACAACCTTTTTTGCCTGGTCATATTGGTCGAGTGGTTAAGGTGTCCTGTACGCCAGCAGAGTGCTCCTGGCAGTATGGGTTCGTGTCACTTCTGTGGTGTGAGTTTTCAGTTGCATATAGTCCTGGGGACCATTCAGGCTTGTTCTCATTTATGTTCCTCACATGTGCCCCAAAGAATGAGATGATTGATAAAATCCCATGCCCAAGATTTCCAACCGATTGCCGGCGGGGGGATGGAAATAGCGTCGGCCACCATGCTCTTTTATCCGGTCGTGTTGGTCGAGAGATTAAGGTGTCCTTTATGCCAGCAGAGTGCTCCTGGCAGTATGGGTTCGAGTCACTTCAGGGGTGTGAGTTTTCAGTTGCATATAGTCCTGGGGACCATTCAGGCTTGTTTGCATTTATGTTCCTCACGTGTGCCAGAAAGAATGAGGTGATTTGATAAAATACCATGCCCAAGATTAACAACCGAGTGATGGTCGGGGGATGGAAATAGCATTGGCTACCATCCTCTTTTGTTTGGTCGTGTTGGTCGAGCAGTTAAGGTGTCCGTTATGCCAGCAGAGTGCTCCTGGCAGAATGGGTTTGAGTTACTTTTGGGGTGTGAATTTTCAGTTGCATATAGTCCTGGGGACCATTGAGACTTGTTCGCATTTGTGTTCCTCACGTGTGTCCCAAAGAATGAGGTGATTTGATAAGGTACCATGCCCAAGATTACCAACCGAGTGCCGGCGGGGGGATGGAAATACCTTCGGCTACAATCCTCTTTTGTCCAGTCGTGTTGGCGAGCGGTTAAGATGTCCTGTACGACAGCAGAGTGCTCCTTGCAGTTTGGGTTTGAGTCACTTCTGGGGTGTGAGTTTTCAGTTGCATATAGTCCTTGCGACCATTCAGACTTGTTCACATTTGTATTCCTCACGTGTGCCCCAAAGAATGATGTGATTTGATGAAATAACATTCCCAAGATTACCAACCGAGTGCTGGCGGGGGGATGGAAATAGTCTTGACTACCAACCTCTTTTGTTTGGTCGTGTTGGTCGCGCGGTTAAGGTGTCATGTATGACAGCAGAGTGCTCCTGGCAGTATGGGTTCGAGTCACTTCTTGGGTGTGAGTTTTAGTTGCATATAGTCCTGGGGACCATTCAGGCTTGTTCGCATTTGTGTTCCTCTCGTGTGCCCCAAAGAATGAAGTGATTTGATAAAATACCATGCCCAAAATTACTAACCGAGTGCCGGCGGTGGGATGGAAATAGTCTCGACTACCATCCTCTTTTGTCCGGTCGTGTTGGTCGAGCGGTTAAGGTGTCCTGTATGCCAGCAGAGTGCTCCTGGCAGTATGGGCTAAAGTCACTTCTGGGGTTTGAGTTTTCAGTTGCATAAAGACCTGGGGACCATTCCGGCTTGTTCGCATTTGTGTTCCTCACGTGTGCCCCAAAGAATGAGGTGATTTAGAAAATACCATGCCCAAGATTAAAAACCGAGTGCTGGTGGGGGATGGAAATTGCCTCGGCTACCATCCTCTTTTGTCTGGTCGTGTTGGTCGAGCGGTTAAGGTGTCCAGTACGCCACCAGAGTGCTCCTGGCAGCATGGGTTTGAGTCACTTCTGGGGTGTGAGTTTTCAGTTGCATATAGTCCTTGGGACCATTCAAGATTGTTCGCATTTGTGTTCCTCACGTGTGCCCCAAAGAATGAGGTGATATGATAAAATACCATGCCCAAGATTAACAACCGAGTGCCGGCAGGGGGATGGAAATTGCCTCGGCTACCATCCTCTTCGTCTGGTCGTGTTGGTCGAGCAGTTAAGGTGTCCTGTACGCCAGCAGAGTGCTCTTGGCAGTATGAGTTCGAGTCACTTCTAGGGTGTGAGTTTTCAGTTGCATAAAGTCCTGGGGACCATTCAGCTTGTTCGCTTTTGTGTTCCTCACGTGTGCTCCAAAGAATGAGGTGATTTGATAAAATACTATGCCCAAGATTACCAACCGAGTGCTTGTGGAGGGATGGAAATAGCCTTGGCTACTATCCTGTTTTGTCGGGTCGTGTTGGTCAAGCGGTTAAGGTGTCCTGTACGCCAGAAGAGTGCTCCTGGCAGTATGGGTTCGAGTCACTTCTAGGGTGTGAGTTTTCAGGTGCAAATAGTCCTGCGGACCATTCAATGTTGCTCGCATTTGTGTTCCTCACGTGTGCCCATAAAAATGAGGTGATTTGATAAAATACCATGCGCAAGATTACCATCCATGCGCCGGTGGGGGGGATGGAAATAGCTTCGGCTACCATCCTCTTTTGTCTGGTTGTGTTGGTCGAGCAATTAAAGTGCCCTGTACGCCAGCAGAGTGCTCCTGGCAGTAAGCGTTCGAGTCACTTCTGGGGTGTGAGGTTTCAGTTGCATATAGTCCTGGGGACCATTCAGGCTTGTTCTCATTTGTGTTCCTCACGTGTGCCCCAAAGAATGAGGTGATTTGATAAAATTCTATGCCCAAGATTATCATCCAAGTGCCGGCCAGGAAGTGGTTCAAATAGCTTCGGCTATCACTTCCTTATGTCCGGTCATGATGGTCAAGCGGATTAAGGCGTCTTGTACATACCACTTGCGTTGCTCCTGGCAGTATGGGTTCGAGTCTCTTCTGGGGTGTGAGTTTCCATTTTCATATAGTCCTGGGGACCATTCAGGCTTGTTCGCATTTGTGTTCCTCACATGTGCCCCAAAGAATGAGGTGATTTGATAAAATGCTATGCCCAAGATTACCATCCGAGTGCCGGCGGGGAAGTGGTTCAAATAGCTTTGGCTATCACTTCCTTATGTCCGGTCGTGATGGTCAAGCAGATTAAGGCGTCTTGTACATACCAGTTGCGTTGCTCCTGGCAGTGTGTGTTCGAGTCACTTCTGGGTTGTGAGTTTTCAGTTCTAGTATATATATATATATATATATATATATATATATATATATATATATATATATATATATATATATATATATATATATATATATATATATATATATATATATATATATATATATATATATATCCATACTTCCAGGAGCACTATTCAACTGATGTACAGGACACCTTAACCACTCGAACATTCAAAAGATGATGGTAGCAGAAGCTATTTACCCGACCATCCCGACGGCGCTCTGATGGTAATCTTGGGCATGGTATTTTATCAAGTCACTTCATTCTTTGGGGCTCACGTGAGAAACACAAATGCGAACAAGCCTGAATGATCCCCAGGCAAACAATTGACAATTTACTATAAAACAAAACAAAAAAAACGGCCAGTCTACTCATGAAACGGCCAGTCTACTCGTGGATGCAGTGAGCATTTCCTCTCTGGATTGCCCCAGACACCAATCATAACGCCTTGAAGGAAATCAACGTCGTCTGTGCCTTTAAATGAACACATGGGGACTGTAAGCCCCAAAAAACTCAGTATATAGGCAAGACAACAACGTCTCTTTCCAGGCGATTAACAATGCATAAAAAACAGGGCTCCATCAAGGTACATATAATCCCTTTTCACAATCAGACCATCACCAGAGAAATCTTAACAAACAACACAGAAATCATCGATAGATACAGCGAAAGCAGGAGGCTCGACATCAGCGAGGCATTACACATCAAAAAGTCAACACCAGCAATCAACAGCCAATTAATGCACAACTATATTCTACCCACTTCAAGACCCCGAACCAATATAGAAGCATCAAGAGGAAGTATGGGCCAATACGCCTTCTGCGGTTACTTCCATTCTTATCTTTTTATACCCATTGGTTCGTGTTCTATCATGTGCAAATGTCAATCACTTCACCCAAAACATTTGTACCATATCACCTCACCCAAAGCGAGTATAATTATCGATGTATTTTGTGTGTTCAAGTTCAAATTCAAGTAGGTTTATTGAGACAAGAAAGAAATACATCTCAAAGGGATAGAGTAGCTTAGGCTATTTCTACCCCCCCCCCCCAGTGTTTTGTGTGTTTGCAGGTTACAGTTGTGTGTGTAAACTAAAGTCTTTGAAAATGTAATAAGTTATTATGAAACGCGTTCAGGCTTCAGACTAGAAATAAAAATGAATTTTGGAGAACTGAATTTTAAATTACCATCGACAGTGAAGAGAAACAAAAGAAATATATAGAAAATTCGTGTTAGAATTATTAATCTTACCTTTTCGGTCATATTCAACAACATTTGTTTACAAGAAAGACTTCTACAATATACTAATGTATATATATATATATATATACATATATATATTTTTTTTTTTACATATAGAAGGGGTACCACCTCAGGCGCAAGTGTAGGGACCCATAGCCTCGGAGAAGAAAATAAAGAGTACTCAGAGAAGACCTTGTGGATCCTCACTGAACACTTTGATATTTTCTTCTCCTACCACCCCTAGTCTTTTGGTATGTGTGTATATTTATCTAACTTTATTTGAAAATGTCATTACACAAAAAAGTTACAGTATTGATTACATGCAGGGTACAAGCCTGCTTGTCACAAGTTGAAAAGCTCCTCCAGCTCCTCAGATGGCGGGCAGGAACCATGGATGCAGTGAGCATTTCCTCTCTGGATTGCCACACTGAGGTGCTGAAAAAGAAAACTGGCAGCTCTAGGGTCTCTAGTTGTTTCGATTAGCTTAGACCCCAACTCCTTCAAAAAGCTAGTAGCACTTTTACACCAGGCACTAAGTGTCTATGAGGCAATGGGGACAAAATTGTAGTGGTGCTCAAGGTCTCTGTATTTTCGTGACTTGGCCGCTTCCCGGTGATTGGCAGCTCCTCCTGCTTAAGTAGCACTGAAGTCAACATAGGTATTGGCTAAAGTTGAGACGCAAGTGTAGTCCCACACCAACTGACTACCATTCTTCCTGGGGTTCACCGTGATTCCATCTGGGCGACCGACAGGCTCATTAGAGTTGTGGGACATTAGGTAGCGGGGCTCTCTCTCTGCTGGACAGCCGGCTGTGGTAAGGCTTCTCTTAATAATGTCATTGACCTCGCCGTGTCTTGCATGCCATCCTCCTGTCCTTTGGCAGAGAAGGCCATGCCGTCCGTACCTGTCGGCCTCTCCCTCGCCGCAAATACACCTGTATTCGGTGTGGATTGGGGCAGCGAGACGGAGAGCCACGGCAATTCGGAGGGCCTGCGGTGTGAGACGGGTGCCGGTTGCTGACATTGGGATTGCTAATAGGAAATCACCTGCATGGGGAGCTGCTACTGCTCTAAGTCGGGCAGTGTCATGTGGTGTTGTCGCAGCTTCTATATATATATATATATATATATATATATATATATATATATATATATATATATATATATATATATATATATATATATATATATATATATATTAGGGGTACCACCTCTGGTGCAATTGCAGGGACCCACATCCTCGAAGAAGAAAACAAAGAGCATTCAGAGAAGATCTTGTGGATTCTCACCGAATGCTTAATTCTTTTCTTCTCCTACCACCCCTATTATTTTTTTGTATGTTTTGTTTTATTTTATTGCAATGCTACAGTTTACAGAGAACACACACACACACACACACAAATATATAACAATTAAACAATCAGCGTTCGAAGACCTCGTCCAGCTCCTCGGAGGTTGGGTGCGTACCCAGGATACAGCACGCATTTCCCCTCTGCACCGCGACACTGAGGCGCTGGAACAGGAAACTGGCTGCTCGTGGGTCTCTAGTTTTCCCAATGAGTTTCTCACCAACCTCCTTTAAAAACTTGAGTGCACATTTACCCCAGGCACCCAGAGTCTCTGAGCCTATCGGCACGAACCTGTAACAACGTTCTAGGTCTCTGTACTTGTGGATTTTCTGGGTCTCCCTGAAGGTGGCTGCCCCACCTCCCTCCGCTGAGCTGTAACGTAAATAGGTATCAGCCAATGTAGATGCACAGATGTAATCCCACACGACCTGTTTACCTTCCCTCCATGGCTGCAGGGTGACTCCATCTGGGCGTTTTTGGCTGTTGTCAGGTCTGCACAACTGGGGTTCCCTTTGTGCTGGACACCCAGCTGTAGCCAAACTTCTCTTGATGATGTCATATATATATATATATATATATATATATATATATATATATATATATATATATATATATATATATATATATATATATATATATATATATATATATATATATATATATATAACAAATTATTATTTGCTCGTTTCACTTCATATAATATTATGTTTCAGGGTTGAACTATGGTCTACATATAATCATTACACTAAAGTAACAGTATCTGGACTTACACTGATTCAACAACAGTCGGAGGTAGGCGAATGTAGCAGGAAAGGTGTAATTATGGACGTGAGTGTTGAGTGGGAAGCACGAGGACATGAGGATGGCCACAGCGGGCAGCACCACCAGCGCCGCCAGGATGGCCGCCCACACCAGCGGCTGCAGAGGGAACAGGAATCCCCATGGGTTTACCTCTGATCGTCCTCGAGCTCCAAGGATCCTACCACAGTCTATTAGGATTGGCTTCGTGAAGTCCACCACCTCAGCTCGGACGGCACTTACCCCGAAGGGGCCGAGAGCCACATCTACTTCCTTCATTTGGAAAGGACAAGACACATCCTAATCAGTAGAAGAATATCAATGTAATCGGTCAGCAAAACATTAGGTACACAAGTTGCTTGCTTAATATTAGAGAGAACACTATCACACTTACTATCTTTCATGCCATGTGATGAAAGCAAATAAAGTGACGTCTGCTTAACACACCTCTTTTTCCTATTGCGAGTCATACAAAGCAACTATCTCACGTGCAGAACGGCATAGGGATCATTTTAAATAAATTTTTGAGTTATGATGCGAGAAATTTAAATTTAGTTGAATTTCTAAAAAACTCTGTGGGAAGCCTACCAGGCCACCTTAAGACGACAGGGGGGTGAGAATTGCTTCTGGAAGCAAATTTTGGCGCCTGAAGAGGCAGATGAAGACACCATATATCCTGGATGAAGAGTATTCAGATGAATAGCCGCATGCAACTTGTTCAACGAATCGAGGAGTGACTTTGGGATACATGCTCAATGGAAAGTACCTGGAAAGTACCTAAGTGACGCAAGGCAGATGGTTAAAACATCACTGTACTTCAAGCACTTGTATGCCAGAGTTCATGTTGTTGCTGACTCCAAGAAAGTATTGGATTTCGAGAGTAACATGAGAGCGTCCTAGTAGAACATACTGGGAAATATTTCTGGACGAATTCTGAATGTTGCAAAGAAGTTGCAACTCAGAAAATCGTTCGTGGTCTGAGATCACCGAGTCAACCTGAACGACTGGAAAGGATGATCTTATGATGCCTATCATAAGGTCATACTATATGCAGCCTATCTGCCACGTGACCATACGAAGTAGAGAGTGCAATCCTGGCCAGCATGAGTCAACAGTGCTGGAATTAAGGTGAGCAGTAAATTACCATTCGCAGACCTGCTACTATAGAGACTCTGTGGTCAGTGTAAGATGAAGGAGATTCTGAATGAGCAACTTCAAGGGAAGATACCACGTGAAAAACTTTTGGGAACAATGAAGCCCACAATTGCTTTGATCGGAAAGCGGCAGCAGACGATGTTGTCGAGAAGTGGTTACCAATTAAGGTAGATCATTTTATCCCTCCCTCTCACCCTAATTTATGTTGTTCTGAACAACAGATAAGATTATTATTATTATTCTTGAGAAAATCAGTAGGAGCCATGAGGAGGATTCCAACGCACACACTTGGTACTTACAAGCCCATACAATAGACCATTATTTCAGGACATAAATGCATTGAAATCTGTTGAGTATTCCAGTGAAGCCCAATCAGGATTTTACACAATGTGTCCGTGCACTCTGGATGTGGTCCAGTAGTTCCACTTCCAACCCTTCCCTTTAGGTGTTCAATGAGATCACATTAAGATGATGTATCAATGAGAAAATCAGTAGGAGCCATGGGAAGGATTTGAATTTCCGCACACTTGGCATGCTTAATACGCCTGAGTGCGTGGGAGCATTGTGTGAAGCCCACAATTGTGTGAAGCTCCTGATTGGACTTAATTAAAAGCCTTCGGAGCCATAGAGGTTTCAGTTGAATCCAAAGTTGCAATGAATTTATGTTGAGGTGTAGTGGTCTCGAGTATTGGTTTGGGAGTATTGTGCGTGTGGGTACGAGTCCTCCTCATGGCTCCTACTGATTTTCTCACTGATACATCAAGTTAATGTGAATTCATTGTGCATTATTAATATAATTACTTTTATCGTGTATTTGTCATGTTTCATTATATTATGTGCAATTTTTGGCTTGTAATATTTTCATGATGATACTATATTATAGGAAGTAGATTTAGCTCAGCAGAATTATTGTAGGCTGTCGACTGGTAACATTTCAGCGCAGAAAGAAAATGTAAGTTCTGCACTCCAAGTAAAGTAAATAAGTAAAATTAGTTTGTCCATTTAAAGTGACAGTTGCTCTGAGACTCTTAAGAATATAAGAGTGCAATAACTTCCCTTTGTTCAATTTTAATGAAACATTTTTGACAAAATTGAACTGGTGAGACCTCCTACTGACAGAAGTTTTAGCCCCGTCAGACAAATATTATGAACAAAAATAAAATCATTGATTTTATTATTGAAACACATATTTCCAAAAATCTGACTTGAATACAAATTTAAAATATTCAGAATTTTACATTTATTACACTTAGCAATGTAGGAGCATCAAATGTTGAACTAACCTTGAAATTTTTTTCAGTATGTATCTAATTGTAGTAAACAAAACAAAATTGTGACGCCTTTACCCCAAAATAAAAAATGCACAAATTTACACATTTGAAAATGTCTAACACTGTAATTTATAAGTTAGATTAAAATCTGTTATTGTAGGTGTAGAGCTAAGTACTTTGTACATAATGTAGGTTTCATGACAATTGTTCGGAAATTAAGCCACAGCTATGACCTTGAAGTGGTAAAATGTTATGGATGAAAATTAAGAGTTAAATATTGCAGAGATGTTTCAGGTCACTTATTTAATTATTTTGTTTTAATCTGGTAAACATCTAGCTGGGTATATATATGTATATTTGTATCATCATGTAAAAAAAGTCATCCAAATATCTATAGTACGAACACAGAAATAAATATTTTTCCAGCAAAAATATTATTTTCTGTCACTTTCTGTTTTTTGATACATTTGTAAAATAATTGGTTGGATTTGACAGACAGTATAAGAATATGGGCAGTGAATCAGGATATAGATAGATGACTGGTTATGAGATGTGGAGAATTTGCTGAAGGCGTGAGGCTCGCTTGAGAGAACCTTGAGTACCAGACATCATGAGAGGAAGCCGCGCTCTGTGTGAGCTCCTGTTAGAGAGGAACCCCTGGTTGATATACCTTCAAGAGGAAGGAAGTGTGCAGACGTTCCAGCTGTGGAATCGAGCTGGGAACGTGTGGTCTCAAGTCCTGGACGGTAAGGAGAGTTTGTGAAGCCGCCCAGAGACATTTTCGTGGGCCGTGGGAGCGCCCTGGTCAGATTCCGTCAGAGAGAGCGCCCTGCAGGAGACCTTATTGTGGTTTGTCTGGGGAAGGAGTTGCTGAGAACTTCGAAGCCAGCAGAGAGGGGAGTAGTTGATGAGACTCCAAGGTTGTGGAAGGTACTGAGCTCTGTGGAAGAGCAGCCACACACTGAGGAACAAGACCTCAAGCTGTGAGAAGATGAGTAGTGGAATAAAGTTTCACACGTTTTTGTGATACCAATGGTGAAGCACCATTGTTGCCCAAGGAAGACTTCATGGTGTAGCAGCCAGGAGAGCTGTGGAGGACCCTGGTAGAAGTAATGAAGCACCATTGTTGCCCAAGGAAGACTTCATGGTGTAGCAGCCTGGAAGAGCTGTGGAGGATCCTGGTAGATAAACCCGGAAGAACCTGATGATGTCAGGGTAGGAAGCTTCCAGATGTGGAAGGGAAATTGAGATACCAAGGTATCTCAACAATTCTTTCCTGCTCCTGGGCACCGGGAAGTTGTCGATGGCCTCTACCTTTATTCTTACCGAAGCAACCTCGCCTTGCCCTACTATATATCCAAGGTACTCCAGGCGGGCTATCCTGATCTCGCTTTCTGCTAAGTTGACCGTCAAGTTGGCCTTCTCCAATCGATCGAACAAATCTAAAAGTCGATCCACGTGATCCTTCCAGGAATCAGCGAACACTACGATATCATCGATGTACACTGCCCATCCAGTCGCGCCTTGTAATACCTGATTCATTACCCGTTGGAAACAACTACCACTATTCTTCGTTCCGAATGGCACCAATTTATATTGGTACAGGCCGTCGGGTGTCATGAACGCTGAAACTCTCCTGGCTTCCTCGGACAGGGGAATCTGATAATATCCCTTCAGCAGGTCTATTTTGGAGACATACCGCACACTCCCAATCCGATCTGTGCAATCATCTTTGAGTGGTATTGGGAACGCCTCAGCGACTGTGACTGCATTCACTTTCCTGTAATCGGTGCAGAACCGGTACGTGCCATCACTCTTCTTCACGAGGAGGCACGGCAAACTCCAGTCACTGTCGCTAACCTCTGCCAAGTCGTTATCTAGCAGATACTTTACTTCTGCTCTCATCGCCGCTGCTTTCTCCGGGTTAACTCTGTAAGGGTGCTGCTTGATGGAATCTGCACTCCCTACATTTACTTCATGCACCGTTCCGCGGTGTCTTCTGGGCACGTCCGTGAATAACGAATTATTCCTCGGGAGGATCTCCATTAGTTCCTGGCGTTGTTCATCCTCCAAATGATCCAAACGCTCACCTATCTTGGCCAGGCTTTCCGTATTCGATATCTTCGCGCCATCGCCCTCTCTAACTTACAGTTCTCCTCCTCTATTCCTTTGCCGTCTCCCACACAAAACACATTCATCTGCGACGGGGTTTCCATCTGTTCTTCATCGCCTAGAGGCTTATCTTTGTCATAGTACTTCTTTGTCATGTTCACGTGGTAAACCTGTGACTTCCTCAGACGATCTGACATGTGTATTACATAATTCACATCCCCAAGCGCCTTCTGGAGGGTATATGGTCCACAAAGTTTCAACTCGTATATACTTCCTTTCACCGGCAGGAGGACTAACACCTGATCTCCTTCCTGAAATCTCCTGTCCTTCACCTTCCTGTCGTGATATCTCACCATCTCTGCCAAGGACGTTCTCAGATTTTCCTTGACCAAATCTCTGCCCCTAGAGAGTCGCACTCTAAAAGTCTTCACATGTTATCCCACATCTACTTTCTGCCTATCCTCGGTGAGCTTCAGCGCATCCACTGGATTCCTCACTGAGTGTCCATACACTAGCTGGAATGGGGTGAATCCAAGTGATTCCACTACCGCATCCCTGATGGCGAACATCACGGATGGTAATGCCTCGTCCCAACTACTCCCTTCCTCAGCACAGTATACCCTCAACAAGCTCTTTAGCATTCCATGGAAACGCTCCAATGCTCCCTGTGACTGAGGGTGATACGGTGACGAGTGCACTTGCTCTACCCTCCATCCTTTCACAGTTTCCCTAAACAACTTCGACTGGAAGACGCTTCCCTGGTCCTTCTGGATAACCTTGGGCATGCCTACCCACGCAATGTAGTTCTGTAGTCTATCCAGAACGGCTCGTGACGTCACTCTTCTCAGGGGGATCGCTTCGGGGAAACGAGTGGCTGTGCACATTATGGTCAGTAAATACTCATGGGTTTTTCTGATCCTTGGCAACGGACCTACACAGTCTATCAAGACCCTCTCAAAAGGCTCACCAAACGCCGGTATGGGCTTTAAAGGGGGCATTCGGTATACCCGGAGCCGGCTTACCTGCACTTTGGCATGCCAAACATGTCCTACAATACCTCTTTACATCCTTCCACACGTTCGGCCATTAGAAATGCTCCTGCACCTTATTTAAGGTCTTCTTCACCACTAAGTGCCCTGCCATATCTACCGAGTGGGGCTAGTTCTAGCACTGCCGCCCTGAACTCCTTCGGCACTAACACTTGGTGCTTCTCTAACCATACCTTATCTGAGCAGGGTTTGTCCGGTCGCCACTTCCTCATTAGTACGTCACTATTGTGACGGTGTCCCACCCCTGTATTTCTTCCTTCCCAGCTTAGAAGAGTCATATCTCCGTAGCCTAAGTATTCTCTAATGTTCAGGGAACATTTTCATGTGTGGGAAAGCGTGGAGCGTGATTAAGCTGGCTGTGAAGTGGCCAGCTAAGTTTGATAATGCAAGGGGCTTACGCCTTTTGAAGCACAGGATGGTGACGAGTCATCCTGTTTCCCGCCAAGATGCCCTTACGCTTCCCGGCACCTGATTGGCCAGGTGAGATCACCTGGCAAATCAGGAAGCGACCAATGACGAGAGCCCTCGGGGGGTGTCACGTCATGGGGCGAAGGGCTCGGGGCAGCTGGCGCCTGGGCGGGAAGACAGTACGTCATGAGCCGTCAGAGAGGGAAGACGCGCTCGAGCGAGCCCCGGACCTAGAGAGCCCGTACCAATAGATTTAAGCTCCACTTCGATTCTGAAGACAGTCTGGGAAGCCATCCAACTTCCGTGGAGTGCCCGGAGGCAAGGACGGACCGGATTGAAGAGCCAAGAGCCGTATCAAGAGTCTGCAGCAGAGGTAACGTTGGGCTGGTGACGTCTGGGACGCCCACTAGAAGACCACGTCTTACACATTAAGTGAGAAGCTAGGGCCGAGCCCAAATCTACTGGCAGTTAAGGCGAGGGGAAGATGTGCTGGACTGTGAAGAGTCGACAGTGCCAGTGAGTGCAGAGGACGACGACGGAGGTACCTGTCTCCAGTACCCCAGTGAATAGGAGGAGAAAGGCAGTACCTGTATGATGTGAGCACGGCGAGGACGCGTTACCACGAGGCGACGGAGGAACCTGTGTGTGTGTGGGAACTGTTCATCAAGAGACTAGAAGCCAGGACCAGGCTTCTCAACATCCCTCAACAGAGGACGAGTCAGCTTCGTGGTTGGAGTGAAATAAGGTAGATAATTGTCCCTCCTCTACACCTTTTTGAGCTAGGCGAGTTAGAGTATTTTATATGTTGTGAACATTTCTTCTCATTTTATTGTCTAAGTGACAGGACGTTAGGCTAGGAGCCAAAAGCTCATTTAGGCATGAGTTGATGTGGGTGAGCATTAACGTGGTGATGTTAGTGATCCTGGAAAGGTAGTTGGTGTGCAAGGAGCCGCCAACGTACTCTGAAACGTCCAGCTGATCGCCTTGCTAGAGGCATGGGAAATCACAACTTTCTGGCAGCTAGAGCCGTCAGCTGATCGTGCTGCCAGAGGCGCGAGGTGTGTGCCCGCACGGGAGGAGTGGATCCAGTCAGCTGATCGTGTTGCCAGAGACGTGTCATCGAGAAATGCTGCCACCAGCGGATGATTCCAACATAGACATTTCTTTATGCCATTTGTATATTTATATGTTTTTCTTCAGTAAACTTTTAAACTAACTGAGGAGTTTAAGTGAGCCTCCATTCTCTAGGGCTATATATATTATATATTTATGAGACCATTAGTGACACCTTGCACTGCACATGACATTGCATCCTTAGCCAAGATAATTAATGAGACCACTGACGTGTTGCTGGGACACGAGTATAAACACCAAGCTGACGACCTCAGGACAGATCAGATAAAGCAAGAGAAAATGTTCCAGTGTCAGGACAGGCAGATTTATGTGAGTTATAAGAAGCTTGAACCTCCTCACTCGCTAGGGGTGTATAAGGCCAGCCCAATTTCTTGTGAGGCACCTTCAAGACAGCAGGGCAGGAGACACCCCTCTAAAAAACAGATAGCGTCTGGATCGTCGGAAAGCGACATTGATGAGTCAATTTCAGGTCCACTAAGAACCTATACACCAATTGCAACTTCCATGGCGTGTTCATCAGACTCCATGGATACCACGGAATTATCAGCAAATTCCAAGAACATAGAGGTCTAAAGATCCTGCAATGGAATGCGCAAGGACTGCGCACTAAATTGCAACACTTGCAATGCATAGCAGTAACCAAGGGCATAGACATCCTGATACTACAGGAGAGCTTGCTTCGAGCCGGATTAGAACCTAAAATCTCAGGCTATCGAGGCTTCTTCCTTCCATGGATCAATGGGCAATCCAGGGGATGTGCAATCTATGTAAAATGTGACCTGATCTCCAAGTCCATAACCAGCCCACCTGATTGTGGAGCAGGGACAGAGGTAATGGGAGTAACCATTGAGCTAAGACACGACACACTTGAGGTGTTTAATGTGTACAGGTCTCCACATGCCGAAATGGATCTCTCTGTGTTATTTGGAAACGGGACAACAACAAACACAATCATTTGTGGAGATTTTAATGCCCATCATCGATTGGTACTGGGCTCGAACACAACAAACGAAGCCGGCATTCACATTGCACACCTATTAGACCAGCTTCCAGAAATACAAATCCTAAACAAGAATGAACCTACCCACATCCAAGGAGGCAGATTAGACCTAACCTTCGTTTCAGCCTCCCTAAGAGATGTAGCGACATGGTCAGTTGAGCCCACACTCACAAGCGACCACTATGGGGTCCAAATTGATCTTACGTTAGACCTACCCACTCCACCTCCGCCTCCATCTGAAGCCTGGAACTTTGCTTTAGCAAACTGGGACCGATTTCAAAACCTCATTTCAGAGTGGCATAGAAACTATGATCTTCCCGGAGACATTAATCAGGCAGAACAAGAATTTGTCAAAGCGATTCAAAGTGCAGCCAACCACTCAATCCCACTGAAAAAACAGTCCACCGGACACCATAAAGATCATTGGTACTATTGCGAACGTGTCAAAGAACTCAACCATAGACTCAACAGAACAAGAAAGCTATACAAAAAGCATCCGAGTGACCGCAACAGGTCCTTACTTTGTGAGGTCAAGGAACATGTACATCGAGAGACCAGACTAATAAAAGAACAAAAGTGGCTGGAATGGTGTTCACACCTGAATGAACACACCTCTCTTGGAGAGATGTGGCAGCAAATCCACCGGGCCAAAGGGAATAAAACACCTAAAGCCCCACACCCCAAGGATCCTCTACAGGAAGCCGAAGTACTGGCAACCAGGTTTGCAGAGAGAGCAGCCAGCAATCAACTTCCACCAGATGTATTAGCAGTACAGACAGGACTAGAGGAAGAAAGGTGGCACAGAATCCTTACAGCATGTGAAGAAGTCTCTGACACTAATGCCCCTTCACACTGGATGAGCTCAATCGGGCTAAGAAAAACTCCAAGGATACATCCCCTGGAGCTGACAAAATAACCTATAAAATGATTAGAAACCTCGGCCCAGAGGGAGACGCTGCATACCTAAGGTTAATTAATTTAGCCTGGACTTCTCAAACTAGACCTTCAGCTTGGAATAGAGCAGACATAGTACCGATCCCAAAACCTAAAGATCCAGATAATCCCAGACCCATTTCTCTCCAAAGCTGTGCAGCCAAGACGGCTGACAGAATGGCACTCAACAGACTGGAGTGGAAAATGCCTAGACTGCACCATGATATGTATGCCTATAGAAAAGGGGTTGGCACAGTGGAATGTATTACAACTCTGTTAGCCCACTTGAATGACAGACCAGGAATGCTGATATTCCTGGACCTCGAAAAAGCCTTTGAACTGGCTAGCGCCCCTGCTATTCTCTGCTGCCTCATTGACAAAGAGGTCAGAGGCAACCTGCTCTCCTGGATCAAAAACTGTCTCATAAACAGAGAAGCAAGAGTAAAAATTCATGGCACAGTTTCTGAGTACAAAAGACATGAAAATGGTACACCGCAAGGAGGTATTCTCAGCCCTCTTCTCTTCAACTGTTTAATGGAAAGAATAATGAGGTTGAAACTTCCACATCACTGTAGGCTGCTAAACTACGCGGACGACTTTGTCATCATCATAAAAGGAAGGGATGCGGCGCGCCTTGCACCCAAATGCTTAGACTGCATCAGTAAAGAGGCAAAACAGATTGGGATCAAACTCAACCCCTCAAAGTCAAAAGCCATGCCCATAAAAATAGCGAAGCCCAATATCCAACTCACAGTACAGGGTCAACCAATCGAATGGGTGGACACCTATCAGTACCTAGGAATAATCCTGGACACACACATGAATTTTAATGCTGAGGTCACTTACTTGAGAGAGCGAACTGCGGCCAGGACGGCAATCCTCAGGTCGCTAACCTCCCTCTCTGGAGGAGCCAATCTGCAAGTCCTTCGCACATACTATGTACAGGCAGTCAGATCAGTGATCGATTATGCAGCACCTGCACTCACAAATCTATCACACCAACAGTGGAAAAAGCTTGAAGTTGCCCAAAACAATGCTATGAGAGCCGCACTGGGAGCCCCCATGTGGACCAAGCTTGAAACACTTAGACTGGAGACGGGTTTGCCCTCTCTACAGGAAAGAATATCTCAAAGGACAGCTACAATTATTAGTAAGATAATTATTTCTTCTGATCCAATCCCAGTACGGCAGGCCTTGGTGGTTGGACTAGGGCAAAACAATGGAAACTCTTGGGCTGCAAGAGCAGGAAAAGTCCTAAACAGACTACAGTTAAAAAGCATGATTCTCGATAGAGAGGGTGATCATCCACACCCAAATTACACTCCTGCTGCACCGTGGGAAGAGCCTACTTTCAAAATAGTAATAGAAAGTCTCCCAATGAAAAAGGCTGCCTATGATCCGACAATCCTAAGGCGCATAATAGAAGAGCAAATGTATAGCATAGCAGTAGCAGGAGCCACCCACATTTTCACAGACGGATCGGTGGACACAGAATATGAAAGTGCTGGCGCTGCTCTTTGCACGGCCAGCATACAGGCATATTGGAGACTGGGAGGACTAGTATCATCAACCCAAACTGAGCTGTTTGCCATACAACAGGCATTCGCATATGTGATTGCACAAAACACTCAAAATGCCATCATACACACAGACTCAAAAGCTGCACTTCAAATACTAGGACAAAAACAGTGGAAAGATAACGTGGAGATAATTACCACCATTTTGTATCTTGGAGCAGTCGCTAAAGGCAAAGGACTCAACATAACCTTGAACTGGATCCCATCCCATATTGGAATCCCATTAAATGAGAAAGCTGATGAAATTGCTAAACTGGCAACTCGTCATCCAGTGATAGATAAAACAATTCAACCCAGCCTAGAGAACATTAAAAACATCATCACCAAAAAACTCTCACACCTCAACAAAGCCTACCTACACCAGAGAATAGCTGAAGGCTCGCCCTCTGCAACATGGTATCTTCAGGCAACTAAATTAGAAAGATTAAATATCCCAAAAGGAATCCACAGGGAAATAGCAGTTAGGTTATATAGACTACGTCTAGGTTACAGATGCAACTGGGAGATTGGTGAACCCCGACAGAGAGAGTGCATCTTCTGCCAAACTGTCACAGAAAAGCCATTACTTCACTATCTTCTAGAATGTGAAGCAACCAACGACCTTAGAAGAGCTTTAAGAGTTCCTGAATCTTGCTGTGGCCACCCTGAAGCCATCAACAGAGCCACTCTCCTGGTCAACAAAGGTGTCCAGCAGCTGGACGCCCTCATAAAGACTGTGAAGCAGTATCCTCCCCCGCGATAACAGCTCGATGATTAAATGCAATGTCAGAATAATGAAAAGAATTACGGAAAAAAGAAAAAAAAAATTGTACCACTTAAGGGCTATTCATGCCCGTGCCACCTCTTGGGTGGCTTAATCCTTATCAATCAGGAGTAACCACCATTTGGTCACCATTTGGTCCGGGAGACATCTCCCGTCACGCAGGTGCCGTCGCACTCCACAGATCTCCAGTATCATCACTCGATACTGTTAATGGCTCATAAGGGCCACCACTTACGGGCTATTCATGCCCGTGCCACCTCTTGGTGGCTTAATCTTTATCAATCATCATCATCTTGTG
>WNGS01005997.1:26011290-26021857 GCA_020271785.1 Procambarus virginalis | reverse complement strand
TATATATATATTATAGATATATTTATATCTATATATAAATATATATATATATATATATATATATATATATATATATATATATATATATATATATATATATATATATATATATATTTAGTTTGTGAGGGTACCCCCTCTGATTCCAATGTGGGGACCCATAGCCTCGGAGAAGAAAATAAACGTATTCAGAGGAGACCTTGTGGTTTCTCACTGAACACTAATATTTTCTTCTCCTACCCCCCCCATTCTTTTGTATGTACACATATATATTTGCTTTTTTGAACTTTGTTACAAAAAGGTGTTACATATAGGTTACAAAGATGGTTATCATAAGTTGTCGAGTTCCTCCAGCTCTCTCAGATGGCGGGCAGGAACCCTGGATGCAGTGCGCATTTCCCCTCTGTATCGCCACTGAGGCGCTGGAAAAGAAAGCTGGCAGCTCTAGGGTCCCTTGTTGTTTCAATGAGCCTAGACCCAGTTCCTTCAAAAACTGGTAGCACTTTTACCCCAGGCGCCGAGTGTCTCAGAAGCAATGGGGACAAAATTGTAGTGGTGATCCAGTTCTCTATACTTACGGGATTTGGCTGCTTCCCTGTGGGTGGCAGCGCCACCTGGTTGTGCAACACTGAGGTCAACGTAGGTGTTAGCCAGGGTTGATACGCACGTGTAGTCCCATACCAACTGCTTGCCATTCTTCCAGGGGTTCACTGTGATACCATCCGGGCGACCAATAAGAGCATCAGAGTTGCGGGGCGTTAGGTACGAGGCTCTCTCTCTCAGCTGGGCATCCAGCTGTGGTGAGGCTCCTCTTGATGATGTCGTTAACTTCACTGTGCCTCGAGTGCCATCCTCCTGTGCTTTGGCAGAGTAGGCCATGGTGGCCGTACCCGTCAGCCACCACCTCGCCGCAAATACACCTATATTCTGGTGTGGATTGGGGCAGCAAGGCGGAGGGCCACAGCAATTCGGAGGGCGTGTGGTGTGAGACGCGTGCCAGTTGCCGACATTGGGGTTGCTAACAGGAAATCCCCTGCATGTGGGGCTGCTACTGCTGTGAGGCGAGCAATGTCGTGCTGTGTTGATGCAGCACCCGGCACTCTGCAGCAACTTGTCTACAATGGGCCATCCCAGCTGGATTGCCTGTGGGCTTTTGGGGATGGTGGTTGAGGATGGGCCTGCACGAGAGGCCCACTCTGTGGCACAGCGTGTAAAATTGGGATCATGTACACCTGCCAGCTGATGTAATTGGGCAGGTAGAATTTCCTTCACAAGGTCGTCGGATGCTGATAAGGAGGACAGGAAGGCTGGAACAGCGATTTGCGTTGCTGTTCGAACTCCGAGGCCCCCAAGTCTTACGGGAAGAGAGGCTTGTTTCCACTGCAGGTCATCAAGTCATCAAGAGAGAGGTTAAGGGCTTTTTTCTAGCATTGATTTCAGTAAACGGTCATACTCACTTAGTTTTTGGCTACTGTAAGATGGTGAACACCTCAGAAAGTAGGTTAACCTGGGGAGGGACAGACATCTGGTGATGAGGTAGAGTGCATCATGAGCATCAATATCCTCAATCCTCCCATCCATCCTCTTAAGGTCGGCGATTTTCTTATCAAGGACCTCATCGATGGCTTTCAACCCCAGGGGAGCTCCGAGGAGTGTGCTGCCTTCAGGTTTAGTTTTATGGATGTTTGGCAGAAGACCCTCTATTCTCTCTACGATGCCCTGGTTGGAACATATTATTTCACATTTAGAAGGGTTCAGGGTGAGGCCTAAAACTGCACCTTGCACCTGGATTTTTCTGATGTCCTCCAGGAGGGAGTCTTGGGAACCAGCTAGGGTACCATCATCCAAGAACCAGATGTTAAGCTCGCTGGGCAGGACCTCTGTGACTTGTTTGATGACTAAGCAGAAGCAAGGGGGTCACCCTGTTGGACGCCTTCCCGTGAGTCAATTTCATGTTCGCCAAAAAGTAGCTTATGATCCATACTGTAGCATGAATGTACGAAAGGGTAGAGGGAAGGGAAATGACTATGAACCGCACGGAGTACAGCATCCCTCCGCACCAAATTGAAGGCATTTTTAAATCTAGCTTGATAAGGGCCTTTTCGTCTGTGATGTTGGCGATGAAGGCTCGAGCTGCATGGGCTGCCGCCTCACACCTTTGTGGAATGCCAAACCCAAGCGGTTTTGGCTTCAGCATGTTGGCCGCTGCATCACTAACTGTTCTTGCAGCTGCCTTTGCGACGAGACGCCGGAGAGAATTGCCCACAGCTATTGGCCTGATCCCTCCATCCTTTTTCTTTAGAGCACAGAGGGATGCTCCAAAAAAAATAGGTCTTATGGACGGTGGTATGTTGCCAGCTAGACATGTGTTGGTGAATCTGGTTAGTTTCACCAAGAGGTTCTTTGCAATGTCACCCAGTGCAGGGTTGAGCATTTGCTTGAGGTGGTTGGGTTTTAGTCCTGTGAACCCACCTGCTGATCCTGTTGGGATGGACATGGCTGCTTTATGGACCACAGATTCAGCAACCCAGAGAGGTTCTGCTCCGGTGGCCCCCACTTGTACAATGTCGTCCTCACGCGGAGCCCTGGCAGGGTGTTTCTCCCTTAGGGCTTGAGCTGTTGCGGCATCTCTGTCGGCAATTGAGTCCTCACTGGTGATGACTCTTATTGCGCCAATAGTGTTTCCTTCTTCTATTTTCTTGGTGACTGATGTTCTGATTTTTGATGTCTCGGATATGGCACCGTTGCTCTTCCTGCCGTGGGTGTTTCTCGCGCGAGTGGGAAGGCGCACCTGGTTGTCCTCCCTGGGAAAATCATTTATAGCTTTGATGACTGAGGCAGCTAAGGTTTTGTCTCTCCTTGCAGGGGTGGCTAGACATATGTTGCCAAACAGTAGGAGGTTGTGCCATGCTTGGGTCGTTCCAGGAGAGTCGTTGACCGTATATATATAGAGTCGTATATATATATATATATATATATATATATATATATATATATATATATAATATATATATAATATTAAATATGACCGAAAAAGTGAGTCTTTGAGTGAAAACTAAAGTCTTTGAAAATGTAATAAGTTTTATGAAACGCGCTCAAGTGTCGCGTCAGACTAGAAATAAAAATGAACTTTGGAGAATTGATTTTTCAGTTACCATCAACAGTGAAAAAGAATATAAGAACCATTGAGAAAATTCGTGTTAGAATTATTAATCTTACTTTTTCGGTCATATTTAATAATATATATATATATATATATATATATATATATATATATATATATATATATATATATATATATATATATACATATTGACATTATTAAGCAATGCTGTGGTCACAAACTCAAAAGCAGTGCTGTGAGCTCATGCTGCATGTACCAGCCTTGGTTGCTCACTCAGTGCTGAGGCTCTCACACCCGGGAATGTGGACCACGACTTTTTCTAAAGATGGGTTCTGTTTACCAGAGCTCTGAGGAAGCTGATGTGAACCCCATGTATCCGCTGGAGTTTTGAATGGAAAAATACAAATACCCGGAGGCGCGTTGTGCAAACCAGACGAGGGCCTGCAGGTGCGTTGTGCAGTTTAAGAGTTAATCCCCCCTTAACATAAATATTGAAAATGGGAATAAATAAACCATAACGGAATACATACTTATGCAAGGAAGATGAAGATAGACTGACGTCATTGATCAATAACGATGTCTGCAGAGTCACCGGGGTAACGCTAAACACACGAAACAGGGGCCGATCTTTTAATCCCCTGAACGAAATTTTCAGGTACTAGAAGGCTAGCAATCACTTGCAGGGTAATGAAAATGGACCCGGACAAAAGGCAGCTTTTTACTCCCCCTTGAACAAAATAACAGGACCTAGGAGGGAATGTAGGAACCTTCACACTCCCATGGACAAAAATTCATACCACGTAGACCGACCATTGATGTTTCACGTAAAAAATCACGACACGTAGATCGGCCATCGATGTTTCACAGGAAAAAAAATCATGACGCATAGACTTGCAATCGATGTTTCATGGAAAAAAATCACGACTCATAGACCGGCCATCGATGTTTCATGTGAAAAAATCATGACACGTAGACCAGCAGTCGATGTTTCATGGAAAAAAATCACGACATGTAGACCAGCAGTCGATGTTTCACGGAAAAAAATCACGACGCATAGACCGGCAGTCGGGAAAAGTATAATTGCCGGTCTACACGTCTACTTCCACTACTCAGCTGAGCTGTAGGTAGTATTGCAGTAGTAATTGTTTTTGCTACTAAGGCATTAACATCACTCTGTACCTTACAGAATTGTACAGCTGGTGAGGATTTATCCTCCACTGGCTTTGCCTGAGATGCAGTTTGATTATGGGTTGTCTGTGATCTAGATTGAGTATCAATATCCTCACAGAGTGCTGTGTGATGTACACTTTTATGACAATAATGGCATTTCTGCAGTTGAGTGTTACACTCACTTGAATCGTGAGTCCGCAAACAATGAATACACTTGTTCAGAGATTTCAGACGATTGATTTTGCTGGCACGGCCCTTATAGATAGTGCACCTATAAACGGTATGCTCCCTGACCCAATACACATTTTGGAGCACTTGTAGCTCCTTTTGTCTTATCTGCCTTGGGAGCTTGATTTCCTACAGTGTTATTTATTACTGTGGGTGATATTGAATATGAGCCGACATTACTCTGTTTTCACTTTGCGTAAGATGAGTTCTGTGGCTTTGATTTATGATTGTATGATTTTGGACATTCTTGTTCTTGTCTGTGGATATATTTTTTTATTTATCTTTTGCCCTAAGTTTCCCTCTGCTCAGTGGGAAACTTTTATCACTAAGTTTCAGTGATAAAATGTTGGTGTTATAATGGGAGCATAGGCTGTCTATGATCTCATTAAGTAATTTCCTTTGAATGATTAACTTAATAAGCCACTCTGCATCTCCTGCAGGTACTTTAGTACTGAGGGCTTTGATGATCGATTTTATTGACAATCGAAATGATTGTAGTGATTCGTATGTTATATTAGGGGAGGGTAAATCCAATAATTTATATGAAAGATGTGCATTTGCAGTCTCCTTATCACTGTAGTTATCATATAACTGTATGGCTAGGTCATAATCGTTTTCTATTAATGATAAGTTTGCTATAACCTGCCTAGCCTCTCCTCTTAATGGGCCTTGCAGATATATAAATTTAGTAGCCTTTCTAAGAGAAGCCTTACTATGTTTGATAGATTCAAAAGCTCTCCAGAAGGCATCCCATTCATCTTCATCCTTGCCTTCAAAGTATGATAAATGTACCTTTGGGAGCTTGGCTTCAGAATGTGGGACTGTTGAAGTACCAACCTGATTGGATGAGCTCACATGTGGCTGGCCTACTGTTTGCAATACAGTTTGAGTAAAGGGTCTAGTTGATCCTGTATTGTGTCTTCATATATAACTGATTCAGCTATGACATCCTGATGCTCATCTTTGCTTAGATCTGCTTTATTCATTTCTGCTAAATACGTCTCAGAAAAGCATTTAATATGTTTAAATTTGCCCACAGCAGCTTTAACCCTGTTATCCAGAGTTATATAATCAGGAAATGGTTGACTAGCTAACATTTTACATTTGTCAATCAGTTGAGATAAGTGATTCTGTAGACCCATGAGTGTCCTCCTATTTCCTGTTTCAGTTGCTGGTGGAATACAGGAAGCCATTTTGACTTTTCCAAGATTAATCATATTGAGATAAATATAGATAAATGTATGTATTTTTGATAACTGATCTATCCTGTCTACTTAGGTAATGATTCCAAAGATTGTCCTTCTATTCCTTCCTGGAATCTAGAGTAGCAGGCTGTACAATTATAAAAAATTAAAAAATCTGGTTATATTGGATCCGTATACACCGAGGCCAATATATGGTAATGATTATTTAAAAAATATTAAATGGCACTATAATGAAAATGCTGGGTAACACATATAACACTTATTAGAATGCTATGAATGTCTACTAGATAAAGGATATAGTGGTCAAAAGCCACTGTGAACAATGTGTTCACTTATATTGACTGCTAGGCTAGATTATGTATAATTATTCCAACGGAAAATTAAAAAGTTTCTTATGTATTTTCCCATTGGAAAGTATCTAGGTTCGAAGGATAAAAAATGTGGGGGAATTTACCAGGATTATTGATGAAGAGAAGAATTACAAATGAACGAAAATGTGGTTACTACAACCATGAATTTAAAATGAAATAATATAGTAATTGTTAATAAAGTGCGAAACAAAAAGCTATTAGCTGAATGCAAGGTTCCTATGCTGGATTGTAACTTTCCTCTGTGACCTTGATACTGGTAATGGGCTGTAGCAGGTAGGGTCCTTAAGGGTGATCTGGCTCATAAATTGCAGAAAAACAATATACCTGCAGGTACACCCACACATTTAGCGTGTAATTTTTTTTTGGATATGATAAAACAGCTCTATGACTGCAAGCACTGGTAAGTTTCATGATCTAGGACCTGAACTAAATGCACACTCAAGCCTGGTCCTAGGAATATCTGTGCTGTTGCACGCAAGGTATAAATGCATAAATGTATATGGAAATATGTATAAAAAATGAAATGCAATGAAATAAACTAACTTGATAAATTAAGATTTATGGATATGGTAATTAAATGTATGATGAGTTTTATAACTTATATAACTAAAGAATTATATACAAAAGGTATGGATATTTTGATTATATGAATATTCAGCAATAAAAGAGGTTCATTCACTGAAATGGTTAAGTCACAACTTATTAGATGATGAGGCGTTGCCTCGCTGCCTAACGACCCTCAATTTATATATAAAGATATTAATGTTATAAAGCATATTAATTGACCAATCTAAGCTCTAATACAATTAATAACTTATCCTGAATTTAGAACCGTAGCCTATCTGACAGCAGCCATATGGTGTCTCTCTTGCTGAGACAAAGCTCTATATTTTAATGATGAATATGGAAGCTTGATGATGATGATCTGGTTTACACACCGTTGCTATAAGGATTCTAATTGCTTGCTCAAGTATGGAATGCACGTTGTTGTGTTTCACTGGGTAAATGTGGTGGTGGTGGGGCTTCACTAGCCGGTGGTCCTCAACACTCTTGATTTTGGATATATGTACCAGGAATTCTTCCCGACATACGGTTCAAAAACTTTCTCAGTTTTCAGGGAGCTATCACTGAAGATTATCAATAGTTTGTGTGTAAATATCTTGCTGAAAAAGAAGTCTCTAGCCCTAAACACGAGTGGACTCCTGGATGTAAGCACGAGGCCGCCAGGTACCAAACAATTCTCCCCACCGGCGTTTCCTGGTGGCGTCCCCTCCACAGTGGAGGTGCCAGCAATGATTAGATTATTTTCATTATTTAGACTGATTATTGTGATGAAGTTATATCACAAGATGATTACATAGTGGATTTAAAGATTATTATCATTACTTGATAATACCTTTTGTTCTTTTTTAAGGATTTTGAAAATATGTCACTGGAAGCTTTTATTTTGTTTCCAATAATGTTTTTGATTATATGGAAGCCTCTGGATTCTTGTGATCACATCTACAATATTATATAGGCATTAATCCCAATGGTGTACTTTACTAATGATCATGAAGGATGCTGAAGTACATACAGTAGATATCATCAATAGGTAATGAATTTGATATGATTCTGATATATAGATATGATTAGGAATAATACATTTTTTAGATAATAAAAATAATATTATTATGATGAGTGGAATTTTCCACAAGTAGTCTGCACTGGCAAACTCTGGGTGCATTATGAAGATATCATGAACACAAGAGTGAATAAGGTAGCAGTGATACTGAAAGTCTCCATCTCGCAGGATGGTTAATCATACAAGGGCATTATATTCTTCCTAAAAATAGAAGTATATAATATAATTGAATAGGCTCTATCTATAAATATGCATTTATCATGCATCAATAGTAAGGAACATAATTTAGAGTTTGTGTGTGATTTATTACAGATATACTGGGTCGCAATACAAAATGCAGTTCTTGCTATGGGTTGCAGTAAAAAAAAGTTTTGAAAACTAAGGACTAGACCACAACAGATCTGACTCCATAAGCTATGCTCATCTGCAAGAAATTCCGAAAATATTTTGAGGAAAATTAAAAATTTTGAAAAATATTTAGGAAAATCTTCTGACATCACAATGGTACAGTCCTCATGGTTATATCTGATGTGTTAACAAAATTATGCATTATATATATATACCCTCCTCCCCCCCCCCCCCCCATTGGAAAAATGATGCTGCCACGAAATCTCTCCTTGTTGCAATGCATAATTCCGTTCTAATTCTCGCTTTTTTGTTAAATAAATTAAAAAAAAATTCATTACATAATTATTCTGGTGGTGTTTGGCATCAGATACCAGTGTGGTGTGAGGTATGAGGCGCTCCCACCACTTGGGATACAGTTGTATGTTATGAGGGATGATTATGCTTGTGGCACGGCATCACTGATGGTTCGTCTTTTATCTTCACTCTTACTCTGTGTTTTTCACTGTATAATATTGTCACTAGTGTCCCTGATTAGTGAAGAAGGTAAGCAATATTTCATTAGCAGAGAAACTATAAAACAGACAACGTAGAGTTTTTCATACCCCTACCAACCAGTGCATGGCCAAACTGTGGCTTCCCTCCCTCCTCCCTACTGTATCATAAGTAATATCAGCTCTCTGAATATTATTACAATATTTACGAGTTATTTTTTTATCACAAATGTATTATGGACCAAACTATAAATATTCATGCCATATAGGCAAAGGATGTCTTCATAAAAAATGCAATTCCAGCAAGTTGAGAATTAGAAATAAAACAAATGCAAAGAAATATAGTAATACCATTACTATTATTATGCTGTTGTAGTATGTTGTTGGTCGTCTTTGCTTATACTTGACCAGGAGATCACCCTGGGCGGTTCTGGCACTTGGAGAGGGGTTCAGCGTATAATATATATATATATATATATATATATATATATATATATAATATATATATATATATATATATATATATATATATATACATATATATATATATATATATATATATATATATATATATATATATATATATATATATATATATATATATATATATATTAGGGGTACCACCTCTGGTGCAATTGCAGGGACCCACATCCTCGAAGAAGAAAACAAAGAGCATTCAGAGAAGATCTTGTGGATTCTCACTGAATACTTTATTCTTTTCTTCTCCTACCACCCCTATTATTTTTTTGTATGTTTTGTTTTATTTTATTGCAATGCTACAGTTTACAGAGAACACACACACACACACAAATATATAACAATTAAACAATCAGCGTTCGAAGACCTCGTCCAGCTCCTCGGAGGTTGGGTGCGTACCCAGGATACAATATATATATATATATATATATAAATATATATATATATATATATATATATATATATATATATATATATATATATATATATATATATATATGTCGTACCTAGTAGCCAGAATGCACTTCTCAGCCTAATATGCAAGGCCCGATTTGCCTAATAAACCAAGTTTTCACGAATTAATTGTTTTTCGACTACCTAACCTACCTAACCTACCCTAACCTAACTTTTTCGGCTACCTAACCTAACCTAACGTACAAAGATAGGTTAGGTTAGGTTAGGTAGGGTTGGTTAGGTTTGGTTATATGTCTACATAAATTTTAACTCCAATAAAAAAAAATTAACCTCATACATAATGAAATGGGTAGCTTTATCATTTCATAAGAAAAAAATAGAGAAAATATATTAATTCAGGAAAACTTGGCTTATTAGGCAAATCGGGCATTGCATAGTAGGCTGAGAAGTGCATTCTGGCTACTAGGTACGACATATATATATATATATATATATATATATATATATATATATATATATATATATATATATATATATATATATATATATATATATGGAAGGGAGTACCACCTCTGGCTGGAAGAATGGGGACCCATAGCCTCGGAGGAAATCACACATAACGCATTGGAGGGAATGTAGGTCCCCTCCAATACAGTTTCTGTGTGCTTTCCTCCTACCACCCCCCTTCCTTTTATTATGTTTTATTGTGTATTTAAAGTTACAAAACATACAAGACAAATGCCAAAGGTTATGGATCTCTTGAAGCTCCTCCACTTCCGGACAGGAACCGAGGATGCAGCAAGCATTTCCCCTCTGGATAGCCACACTGAGGCGCTGAAACAAAAAACTGCAAGCCCTTTTCTCTCTGGTGACGTCAATGAGCTTGGAACCCAATTCCTTGAGAATCCCAAGGCACTCTTGCCCCAGGGGCCATGCGTCTCAGACGCAATGAGAACAAAGAGGTATTGACCTGCCAGTCGCCTGTATTTGAGAGATTTTGCTGTTTCCCTGTGGTTGGCCGCCCCACCTGCTTGATCAGCTCCGAAGTGTACATAGGTGTCATCCAGGGTGGATACACATGTGTAGTCCCACACCAACTGTCTACCCTCCTTCCATGA
>WNGS01005997.1:25981508-25993787 GCA_020271785.1 Procambarus virginalis | reverse complement strand
ATACAGACTGGACGTATTAGGCATAGTAACCGCCTCAACCAGCAGGGCAGCAGACAAGCAATCAGGCGCCTCAGGCACAGCACCCACACCATCCTCAGAAGCGTCCGAAGTCAACAGGGGTGGAAAATCCTCCTCACGAAAAACATGCACCCTGCCAGTTGCTCCCACGTCGCACGCTGGTAGCGAGATGACCCACATTACCACACTTGTATCAGGTGGGCGGTTGCCCACGATACTGGCAGCGGAGCGTGTAACCCAACACGGACACAGAGGACGGAACACTACTCTTCAGAGACATGGTCAGGGTGCGGGAACCGTCAAACATCCAGTACAGTGCCCTGCAAGTACCTTGTCCCAACGAATGCTTAGCACAGTACCAAACCGTCCAAACACAGCAGTTAGGAGATCGTCGTTAAACTCGAAGGGGGCACCACGCACCGACGCATACGTCAAGGCGACGCTGAGGTTCACTACCTTTACAGAACCGGCGGCATCAGGGAGAGAGTAAACACGCCTCTCACACCGCCCCAGAAATGCCTGAAATGCAGCCTGATGGCGAAACTTGACCACGGCGCGATTCCCCTGCAGCAGCTGGATGGCCCACCATTTCCGACAACTGCACATGGAGAACATCCACCAGGGCAACACCAACCAACAAGTGGACCACTGGCACCGTAAAAGCCAGACCAGCCGACGAGGTCCTCGTCAATGGAGGCCGGTAAGACCCCATGTCTCCTCAACAGCCGCATCACGCCCCCCTGGGGGATAACCCCCCACAGCCGTCACAGACACCCTCCTCACACAGCCACTAGAGTGAACTGCCTACACTCGTCTACCCCCTCACAGTTGGGCCCACTCCTCAACTTGAATAAACGTTGAACAGATGTAACTCACACGTCTCCAATTCCCATCACCTCATCAGGTGTTCAAAGGGACAATGGCAAGACGGAACACTGGGTGCAAAGCCAGCTTCTGAGTTTAACACACCAAAAACAAAAAAACAGGTACTTACTCCAATTTCACTGCCGGTCACATACACACATATGTACGAAACAACCCACTTGCGGCTGCAGTAGGTAGGCAAGGGAACTAAGGCACGGCGGCAGCTGATATATACACACACAGCTGGGATGGTACCACGCCCTGAGCACGGCACGGTGCGACAGGTACGGCGCTAACATGCCGCAGCACGTGAAAATGACAGAGTCCTTCACTGTTCACTGGTAATTCCGTGGAATTACGAATTTAAGGTTTTCAACACAACACTGAAACCTTCACAAGATCGTCTCCCAGTACCTTGCAGCTAAGGCACACCAGACGACGGATGTCGCTTCCACACGTATATCAACACAGCCCAGTTTACTCTGCGTGGCGTTCCACAATCATGTGGCTTGGGTGACAATCACTCTAAGTTCACACTCGTTAGCTGTATCGCTGTTTCCCCTTCCACGATACCGGATTCGTACTTCCCACTGTCTCGGGATGATGGCACGATGATCGAGAGGGACTTTTGTGTCGTTTCAGGCGGTATTCGGTGCCTGGCCTAGCACGAGAAATCACGTTCTCCTCAAACAGCCGGCACTTGTAAGAATGCCTGGTGCCAAGAGAGAGCCCACGCTCGAGTGGGGGTACCCCTCAGCTCCTTCGACAATCACTGCAAAGTATTTCCGAGGCCAATCATGCTTCTTCGAGGCGACGCTATGCCACCTCTTATGAGGGAATCACGTGAGCTGGAGGGTCTACCTACAACCGTTAAACCCCAAACCCCCTCACTACACTTGAACTGGTACAAAATTCAACAGAAATCAACTCTCTGATGTAACTTTTTTTACATACTCGATACAGCAATCACAATAGCATCAAAGACGAGAACTCGTTGAGGGCTTCTTACAGACACATGACACGGCTATGAGAGAGTTGTTATTCGCAATCTGGTTCTTAGGTGCACACGCACCTGTGCACAGAGACTGTGCACACGGAGCACACCCATTCAGTGCACAAGGGAGCTGTAGAATTAATCTCCAGACACCATTCACTGATATATATTTACGTTGCTCAAGGCGGAATTGTTAAAATATAATGGGTTTAAGGTATAATCTCTAGAAATGGCTTCCATATCAATAATGGACATATATAACTTCTCAGGGCCCTGTTCTTTCATATTAGCCATTTTCTCATCCTGATCTATCGTGGTCGTAGCAAAATACTGTGTATCAATTTAATTGGGTATCATTAGCGCCTCTGCTTTATAAGAAATGTTTTATAAAAAATGCGCAAGATGTTTAAAACTATCTATTTTACATCTAGAAAGAGTCTTTAGCAGCTTTATATAAGCCCAATATGAAAATAAAGAATTACTTTCTACCACTTGTTCGTTAAAGTACATTACCACTTTTAAAAAATTGTTTGTGATAATCCATTGGGTACAGTCACTTTTTTCCCCGATTCTATGGTAGCATCAGCTTCTGTAATTCTATTCCCACCTCTAGGTCTAGGAGCGACATATCCAGGAAATGACCAGGAATGCCAGAGATTCTGAATTCGATATACGTCTTTAAATTTATTAATTCCTAAATTAACGGGCAAAATACAATATTTTTCCTGCAAGCTATAGTGGACTCAATTATACGTGCTGTATTTAGTTTGAGAAATTCATCTGTTACTGCCACTGTATAACTTTCCAAAGGGGATTGTAGCCCCGTTCCCAGTGTGTAGTAGTATTCATGCTGGCTGCTATAAGGGGAATGAATTACAGTTTAAGCAAACACGTCATTATATCTCTTCTTCTAATTCTGTTTAGTGAAACTAAGAATAAGTGCTAATTTGGTAGCTTAGCCTTTCTCTTAGACTTTTTTCGTTTTTTGCCACCATCTAAAATCTGTCATCCTACTCCCTTCAATGATTCGATCCCATGCTTTTAATTGACTTTTTAAAGGTATGTTCACCTGTTTGCATGTCTTGTATACATTCTGACCAACACTTAAGATGGCAGGAGCAAGTGTTCTCATTAAAATTGAGCTGCTTTACGGGCCAAACCAGTGAGGAAACTAAATATACCACCTCCTCTTATATGGCTCCTATTGAATATTTAATACCACTCAGCTCACCTTCCTTATATGAGGCAGGTGGACTAATTAGGAATAAAATTTCGTCTACAGACGGAGGGATGAAATTGATCCTCATTTTGTAGCTAGTAGAGGGTAATGAGGATTGGAATTGTAATATCCCTATTCTATAGAAAGCCAATTCGGGATTGTTTACACGTGTTAAACAGCTGTAGTACTTCCACGTTTAGCGAAATAAATAGGTGGGGCCCATTTGTGGTGTCTGTATATAGCTGAGATAGTCTTGGTAGTAAGGTTGATGTAAAGTCATTCCTGGTTACTGACTTTAATACTTATAAACGATTACATGACTATGGCTCCCAAGCTTGGCAGGCGTCCTGTGCGCTTGTTTTCTCCTCTAGTGGCGTCCAGCCGCCGCACATAGAAAACGGATGGTACCATTTTCTGTGAACATGACATCCCTCCTTTTCTTTAAAAAGAATGAATACAGGATGTCTACCATGCTTGTAGCACAAAGCAAAGTTATTGACACAAAGTAAGTTATTAACATATCAAGAGATATTGCATACATTTAACATTAATTAAACACACAAAGAATTTAAACAATCTTTACCACAAAGGATTTCAATGTTAAAAATACATATGCAATGTTAAACAAACATGAAAGAAACTGTAATACAAAGTTACAAAATATTGAATGAGAGATCTGCATTATTCAAACAATATTAAATTTAGTTTAGCATAACAAGTAAATACTTTGCATTACATAGGAACACAATTAATCATCATATCGTGTAGGGCGTTTAACATGACGTTTTGGACGAGAGTCCTTAAATACAAAAATATCCCTCGATGAATTGTTTATCGAGTTATAACTCATTTTTTCTTTTTCTTTTGCACGACTTTGCACTTCATCATTTTCTACACTAGTTGGAATCACTTTGAAATAAGCCATATTACGTGTTATACTATGATCTCTATTACTCGCTGTTACCATAGTTCCTTTTACACTAATCACTTTATATGGTTTTGTATCATACGGCATATCTAGCTTTCCCTCTTTTTTCTTTTTAACGAGAACAGTATCTCCAACCTTTATGAATTGTTCCTTTGCACGTTGATCATGAGCAATTTTCATTTTGCCCTTGGCTAGTGCATCCTTCTGAGCGAGACGTTTATCCGTTACCTTGGCTGGCATGACAGGTAGTGCGATTCTCATAGGACGTCCAAATAAAAGTTCGCCAGGCGACTTGCCCAGTGTTCCATGCGGTGTTGCACGGTAGTTCCTGAGAAAAGCATACATAGCTTGTTTCCAGGATCGTCCTTCGGCATGAGCACAGCGTACAGCTTTCATGAGAGGTTGCATGAATCTCTCTACTTCTCCATTTGCTTGAGGATGTAGTGGCATCACACGGCGGTGTTTGAATCCAATATGCTCAGCAAAGTTGACAAAGTCTTGTCCATTAAATGGCGGTCCATTGTCCGTCTTGACAACTTCAGGAATGCCAAAGTTTGAAAAGATCTTGTCGAGTTTCGGGATGACAGCCTTTGCAGATGTGGAAGTGATGATTTCTACTTCTGGATAACGTGAGTGATCATCAATGACTACCATCAAGTACTCTCCAGTTGGTAGCGGTCCACAGAAATCCATCGATACTTCCATCCATGGTGCAGCAGGTAGTGGTGAAGGTTGTAGAGGTGTTGGTCTTGAAGTATCCACTGCAGCTTGGCAAGGGACACAGGCATCATGCATGTCCTTAGCTTGACGATCAATGCCAGGAAACCACACCTTTTCTCGTAGCAGCTGTTTGGTCCTTACAAGACCTTGGTGTCCTTGATGTGCAAGCTTCAGAGCACGTTGCTGGAGAACAGCTGGAATGACGATACGAGTACCTCGCAGCACGGTGTCGCGTTGTTGCGTAACACTTAATTCTGTCTGGATGCGTTCAAGTGCTTTGAATGCATCTTGGTCAACTCCTGAGGGTGGGATGCGTGGAAACTTTTTCTTAGTCAATGCATCCACTGTTGCTTGCAGAGTTGGGTCCTCTAGGGTTGCAGTACGGATTTCATCAAGAGTGAGAGCCTTAGGGACTGCATCACAGGTTACAGAGTGTACATATTCCTCGGCAACTTGCTGATGCTTGGTGATGGTGAAACTGTTGGCAGGATGTCGACTGATGTAATCAGCGGGATTGCCTGCACCTGGCTTGTATTTCACCGTAAAGTTGTATGGTTGCAGACGAAGAGCCCATCTCTCAATGCGAGCTGGTGGTTTGGACTTTGGATTATTGAAGATGGTCTCCAACGGTTTGTGGTCAGTGACTATCGTGGTAAAGGGTGCACCAAGCAGATACACATTGAAGTGTTCACAGCCCCATACAAGAGCAAGAGCTTCCTTCTCTGTCTGACTGTATCGTTGCTCAACATCTGTGAGAGAACGGCTGGCATAGGCAATTACTACTCTTGAATCTGGTTGACCAGGTTTGTGTTGGGCTAACACAGCACCTAAACCAACAGGACTAGCATCCACCGTTAACTCAGTGTCCATTGATGGATCAAAGTATGCAGCAGTCGCATTTTCTACTAGTGCATCTTTCACAGCATCAAATGCATTTTGCTCGACATCGCTCCAGTACCATGATGCATTTTTCTTCAGGAGCTCACGTAGAGGCTTCGTAATGGTAGCAAAATCTGGAATGAAGCGAGAACAGTAGTTTGCCATTCCCAGAAAACTATGTACTTCAGTGGATGTTGAAGGAGGTGCAGCATTCTTGATATCTGCAACTTTCTTAGGATCTGGAGACAGACCTTTGTCACTAAGTACATGTCCAAAGAATTCAATTTTATGTTGATTGAACTCACACTTTGCTCGGCTTAGCGTCAAATTCTTTTCTCGTAAGCGTTGCAATGTTGCACGAAGAGCTTTGTCGTGTTCAGCTTGGGTACGGCCATAAACAATGATGTCATCAGACATGTTGTCAGCATTAGGTATATCTTGCAATACCTGGCTGATGATGTGCTGGAATACTTCAGCAGCACTGTTAATACCAAAACTCAGGCGCTTGTACCTATACAGACCTCGATGTGTCGTAAACGTTGTGATGAATCGACTCTCATCATCAAGTTCAAGCTGATGATAGCCCTTGTTTAAATCTAACTTGCTGAATACAGTTGCACCATTCAAGCGGTAAATCATATCATCTACAGTGGGTGTAGGATGGCGTTCACGCATTATTGCCTTGTTGGGAACACGCATGTCTACACAAATGCGTATCTCATCTGGATTCTTCGGCTTTGGTGGAGTGACAATTGGGCTTACCCATGGTGTTGGGCCTGTTACCGGTTCAATGATATCTAGTTCTATCAGCCTATCCAGTTCGGCATCGACTTTCTTGCGAGTATGGAATGGTTGTCGGCGATGTGGTTGGGCAACTGGAATTACATCTGGGTTGATATGCAGATGTACCTTGCTATCAGTATAACAACCTATGGATTTAAACCGATCAGAAAATTCAGCAACAATAGCATCAACATTGTTTGCAGATTCCACTGCTACAGCATTAGAAAGCTGAAGTAGCCCCAATTTGGTTGAAGTCTTGTAACTGAGTAAAGACTCCTTTGCATTCCTAACAACATGGAATGTAGTAATGAGCATTGCATTCTTTGACTTAATCTCTGCAGTGAAAGTTCCAATCACTGGTAAGGCTACCTTTGAAGCATAGGCAGTGGCTTTGCCATTGTATTTTCAAGCTTTGGGAACTGTTTTTTAAATTTTTCATAGTGGCACTCAGCAATGGTGTCAATGTTTGATCCAGTGTCAATGAGAATTTTGAGACAAATGCCAGCAATGTATACTATAGTCTCTGGGTTGTTTGGAAGATCATTCCATTCTGTGATTGATTGTACTCCATAAATATAATCACATTCACTGTCATCTGAGACTGGTTGTAATGAAATGTTGTCTTGTATATTATTAACATTCTTGATTTGAGGTGCAATATTGTGTTTGCCACCTCGACTCCTATGACTTGATCCTCGTACATTGCTTTTATTTATTGATTGTGGTTTCTTTAGTGCGGAACGACACATAGCACCAAAATGACCTAGTTTTCTACACTCATAGCACTTCTTACCTTGTGCAGGACAAACATTATCTTGGTGTGGGTAGTCTCCTCCACAATTGTAACATTTATTATTGACACCCTCTGATGTGAGTCGTTGTGACTGCTTGAGTCTTGTTCCATGACTCCAGTTGTGATGTGGTTCTCGGCTCAATTTAATGTTAGGTTTGGCATGATATCTTCTACGATCATGGTGTACTCCCTGAACCTTACATACTTCATGACTGTTAGTAACAGTGGCAGAACCGTTGTTGGCACTGCACTCCATGACACGAGCATCACGTGCAGCATCTTCCATTCGACGAGCCATATCCAGTATCTTGGTAAGAGAACTTTCATCATCAACAAGTTCTAGAGCTCTTCGACGGAGACGTGTAGATGTGCATGTTTCAATTATTTGCTGTTTGATTTCTTTGTCAACATCAGCAAATCACAATGGGTTGCTAAACCCTGCAGACGTGTATGGTATTGATCAACAGTTTCATTAGAGAGTTGTTTTGCTCTCCTGAAATGCATAATTTCCATAGCAGTATTTGCCTTGGTTTGAAATGCTCAGTTAATTTGGCCTTGGCAGTGTCATAATCTTTGGCACCACCAGTATCTTTCAGTGTATCAAAGATATCACAAACTCTATCACCTGCATAATGAAGTAGAAAGGCACGCTTTCTTTCAGCACTTTTGATGTCAGAAACTATCAACAAATTTTCAAACCTTTTAAGCCATTTGACCCACCTCTGTGACAGGTTTGTCTGGTCACAGTCAGGATCAAATGCAGGAAACTGAGGTATATTTGCCATTTTTACTGAATAAATTTAAACTTATCACTTAAAATGTTCCTCAGAATATATAACACTTACTGCACTGTATATGTTATTCAAGAATTCACTGTAATTACTTTAATTTTGCAAAGCACACAAGCATTTTAATGCAAAAGTTCACAACAGTGCACAACACAGCAGCAACTGACTTCTTACCTAGCCCTTGTGTACATGTGTTGTTCCTACTCACAGCAACACAGCAGTTGTTAGCAGTTGGTACAGCAGTTGTCAGCAGTTGGTACAGCAGTTGGTTCACAGCAGTTGGCAGCAGTAGGCAGCAGTTGGTTCACAGCGTGAAGAATTTTGTAGCACGGAGCGTCGTTTCGTAACCAAAACATCGGGTTTTGTACACTGCATCAAAGCGTCGTTTCGTACACAGCGTCGCCTCGCAGAATACTCAGTACACAGCTTGAGTCAGCACATAGCTTGGGATGTACACAGCATTGGCCAGCACACAGCAACGGTCAGCACACAGCATTGGCCAGCACACAGCAACGGTCAGCACACAGCAACGGTCAGCACAAAGCATGGGGTATGGTGCTCACAGCTTCTCTTTCCTCCTCTGGGCGAGACAGCATGCTCCTTCCTTGTGTTTTGTTGAACAAAATACCTGCGTTCCCAGTTCATCCTCGTCGCCAGTGTGGTATCTGTATATAGCCGAGATTGTCTTGGTAGTAAGGTTGATGTAAAGTCATTCCTGGTTACTGACTTTAATACTTATAAACGATTACATGACTATGGCTCCCAAGCTTGGCAGGCGTCCTGTGCGCTCTTGTTTACCTCCTCTAGTGGCGTCCAGCCGCCGCACATAGAAAACGGATGGTACCATTTTCTGTGAACATGACACCATTAGGATCTGATACTGCAATACTTATACTATCCAGTACATTTTTATTTAAAGGTTTATATAATTTTCTATTCGTGCTTTCACCACCCTTCAAAGATACTACGCCCAATATATTGACTAATAAATTTCCATACATCGTGCGTGCTATTTTATCACAATAAATACACAAGTAATCCATCATGCCCCTGGGTTGAGAAGCATAGGGACAAGTGTCAGATATGGGCGCTTCTTCCAAATAATTCTTGTGTACGTATATATCATAATTTTTATGTTGGTCAGTTCCCAAAATCATACAAATACTTACCCCAGGAGAAAGGGAAATCCTGCATACTAGTAGATTATCGCCATAATACAATACATTCTCATCGCTGCTCGTAATATTAAACTTTATCCAATTGGAATTCGAACTATAATTAATATATGTATCTGCATATCTCAGGAAATGGTTCTTATAGACATTAGATACAAAACTCAGATCGTTCAGTGAAAATATATGGGCAAATTCACTATTGATGGCAAATATAATTTCCTTTATATTACCAGATAAAATATTAGTTTTCGGTAGAAATTTAGAATGTTTGTAACTTATCCCTTTGGTGTCTAGGTACATAATTCTCACACAGATATAAGCCTCCAGATCATCTGATCTTATTATATAATATGCCAAAGGCAATAAAATATTCTGGAGTCACATCTCGTAGGAACGTTTAGAATCTAGCACTAATTGGTTATATAATCAGTTTTCAAAAGCACTAGGTTCATTACTTGGAAATAAATCTGTACTGGAAACACTAGTCGCATATATAACGTGAGAATCCATTGCTAGATTAAAAATGAATAAACGAAAAACAAAAACAGCACATCTATTTATACACTCACCTTTAATATGCTATCCATGTTGCTCTTCCTCCAACTCTAGGACGTTTAGTTTCTGCAACAGTCATAGTAGCATCATACACCCGTTTTCTTGTTCGTGGCACGTCATTATCAAATACTTGTTTACGAGATTCTGAACTCCTAAACATTTCTCGTGTAGTTGAGGTTAAAGAGATAAATAATTTAACCAGCGGTAATTTTTCTCGTGGGAATACAGATAGGTGAATCGTCATTTTAGTTAAAATATCATCAATTATGTTTAATCCAGTCACTGGCATTTGCAGATTTCCATTGACGTCCACTGCACCATCTTACTTTCATCAAAATAATTCAACAGTGAACTGGCATAATCATGATCTTTAGCTTTTAATTTTAAATGAACCAAATATAGTATTGCAGGATTAGCTCCTACTGAAGCTGCTGCTACTGGAAAATGTGTTGGAGCTACTGTTCCTGGGTCGGTGATGAAGCTACTACTATTTTTTTTACTACTTTAGCAGGCCCCTAATTGATGGATTTAAGAGGTATTAGATAATATTCTTTAATTTTTATTTGTTAAATAGCCTAGTAATCAGACTAGCAGCTATGGGTAATAAAATACTAAGGATACTACCTCCTTTACGAGTCAACAAAATGCGTTTTTTGTTCGAAATTGAGGGTTTCTTGCAAGCCAGTGAATGCAATGTATCTCTGTATTTCTTTAACTTAACTGTAACTTTCTTTTAAACCAGAAGCCTATTTTTCAAATTTTGTTTGAAAATCTCTGACAAGCAGTGAATATGTGGTTTTTTAAACTGAGCAATCAATTTTTTTCCTGCCTGAGGAATTAAGTTTACTCAGCTAGCCCACCAACTCTCTGTACTTGTATACTAATGGCTTCTTCATATCTTCAACAAATCATCAGCATCAATCCACTGATTGAATGAAGAGTCGTAGCCTTCGTACCTTACCTTATACTGTAATTTATTATTATTTGGCAATATATGTTTACGTAGCACTTTCTCAATATTAAATGCAGCCAATAAATAGGTTAGGGTTAATTATTCTCTATAAAATTTACCGTCAATAGGTTTGTTATTCAAATAATGTAAAAAATATAATGGGATAGGCTGGCTTTTATCTATACGAGTAATTCTGAAAATTTCTTCCGTGTTTTGTCTACCAAATCCTTCTTGAATGTTGAAATCCTGTTGAAGAGGGTAATGTGATCTATGTCTCCCACTGCTAATAGAGAACTAAGGCCTGCTTTAAATTTGCCCTTACTGTTATACATGAGATTTAACTGTTTCTTTATATCTTATGGGCGAGATAAAGCATGAACTTTGACTTGAGCCCCATCACCTAACCCTCGGTTGAGTGTTGTGTTATAAGCCGTTATGATATCAGGCAATATGGGCAGATATCTCGAGGTATTGTGTGCAGTCATATATTTATAAATCTTAGTTTTCGTGGTGCGTATAAAGCGTTCGGCGATGACAGCTTTTGTTTCTTGAGAAAATACGCAATAGAGTTTAATATTTTTAGCTGCTAACATTCGCTTCATTATAAAATTCTCCCCCTCGATCTGTATTAATTTTACATATTCCTTGGAATATGGGGATTCCAATATGTTTTTCAAGCTTTACTCACAGTCCGTCCATCTTTGCGTTTCAGAGGGGCGACTTGCGCATACCGGGAAAAAAATATCGACACAGACGAGTATATATCTGATATCATCATTATGTTTAGCAAATATTCCATTTCTGCTAAATCGTAGGCTAAAAATATGCGGGGTTTAGGACTCAGTACCTTTCGTCTCTAGAATTTGCGAGGTTTTAATGCATAAAAAGTGTAAGCTTTAGACGATTTGAAGTAATCTTTGACATCTGATAAAGTGATATCCGGATTTATGGATTTAGCTGCTTTATACAACCTATAGACCCCCCTCAATCCCCCTCGAGGATGCGGTGTTATAATATATTTTATCTAGTACGTTCTCCATCTTCTGATAAAGTGATATCGGCTTGTATGGATTTAACTGTTTTATACAAGCTATAGACCCCCCCTAACCTTCCCCTCGTGGTTGTGGGATTATAATTTTTATCTAGTACGTTCACCTTGGTATACAATTTCGCATGGTTTCTCACCTACAATATTGCTATGGAATGTAATGTTCTGGGGTTTTTACTCTAAATCACCAATAAATAACTATAAGGTTACTGATGGCTTCTTGTAGATTTCCAAAAGCTTTTTAGATCTTGTTTACCAATAATGCCGCCCTAAAGTCTCAATTTGAGCTAAATCTCTAGATTTCACTAATATGAAATGGGAGGCGTTTAAGTTTATGCTTCTAGCATATTTACCAGAAGAAAAATATATTTTGGGTAATTAATATACACAAAATAGCAAGATGACTGCTTTAGTGATCTATCAGACACAATTTTGAAATGCGATTCGATGAACACGTCATCAATAATAATTAAAATTAGGAGACTCGTCTGGTACGTTCATCTAAAGGTTAGATAATATCAGGATGAGCTAATATTTCTTGTTAATTACTGGATCATCTAGCA
>WNGS01005997.1:25962739-25974052 GCA_020271785.1 Procambarus virginalis | reverse complement strand
GATTGCTGGTGTTGACTTCTTAATGTGTAATGCCTCGCAGATATCAAGCCTCCTGCTATCGCTGTATCTATCGATAATTTCCGTGTTTTTTGTTAAGACTTCTCTGGTGATGGTCTGGTGTGGTTGTGAGAAGAGATTATATGTTCCTTAATGGAGCCTTGTTGCTTATGCATCGTTATCGCCTGGAAAGAGATGTTGTTGTCTGGCTTATATACTGAGTTCTTTGAGGCTTACAGTCCCCAATGGGCATGGATTATGTGTTCCATTAAGGAGGAAACATATAATTCTTCCACAACCAGAGAAGTCTTAACAAAAAACACGGAAATCATCGATAGATACAGCGGATAGCAGGCGCGGTTGCTGATATCTGCGAGGCCCACTACACATTAAGAAGTCAACCAGCAATCAACAGCCAATTAATACACAACTATATTCTATTCCACTTCAAGACTCCGCACCAATATAAGCATCAAGAAATATGGGCCAATAGGCCGTCTGCAGTTATTTCCATTCTTCCCCTTAAACTTTACCTAATATTACCCAACATTTCGTGTTCTATCCTGTGTTGAAAGTTTGTTTTCACCTCATCCAAAACTGTTGTGACATATCACCTCACCCAAGGCAGGTAGATAAAATGAAAGCCGTTTTGATTTATAGCATAAGCAAGGCAGAAATCGTTTTTAGGTTTTGCAGGTTATAGTTGTGTGTGTTTGTACTAAAGTTTTGAAAATGTAATAGTTATTACGAAACGCGTTCAAGTGTCGCGTCAGACTAGAAATAAAGATGAATTTTGGAGAACTGATTTTTCAATTACCATCGACAGTGAAAAGAAGAAACATAAGAAATATTGAGAAAATTCGTGTTAGAATTATTAATCTTACTTTTTCGGTCATATTTATAATAATGTCTACAGGAAAGACTGCTACCAAAATATACTAATATGTATATTAACTTGTATTATTTAGCCATGATAGTATTACAGAAGAGCTTGAGTGTGATAATGATTGTGTACAATAATCAAATATCAGTGATTCAATGTTGTTCAGGATGTTCACAGCACTAGCCACTGCACCACAGCATTATTTCGTCCATATAGGAATCTTCAAACAACTTTTTAGATTCCTTTACAAATTTACTTGTGGTCAATTATTCATTTCCAGGAACTAGTGACCAGGATTGTGATAATAGCAGGATCGAGGTGATATGTATTGGATAATTAGCGCTGTGCGTAGTAATCGACGTAGCCTCACTCTGTGTGTGGCAGCCACTCTTGCTTTGCTCACCATACTAGCTCAGTGGTTCTCTATGGTGAACACATATATACATGGGTATAGACAATGTGTGTATACAGTGTAATAGCAGCAACAGGAGTATGTTGAGAGGAGCTATTTTGGTGAGGGAGGTGACGTGATCGTAACGTCGTCTGCTGTCTGCTGTGTGATTTCTCATACAATGTATGGTGGCCACTGTACTGTTTGGACACAATACCGGCTTACTTGCATAGTTCTGGTGAATAAAACATGTAGATAGGTATACATAACATGTGTAAATAGTATAATGAAAACAATAACAGTATGGTGGGGGGAGGGGTGATGCCGAGTACGATATTGGAGGAGAGAGGGAGGCTGGGTGTAGCAGCTCACACTCTCGGAGTTCTGAGTGTGTTTATAGTGTATGTATATAGTGTGTGACAATGATAAGTGTGTAAATATGCATAAATGAACATGAAACATTTGTGTGAATAACAGTATGGTGGGAGGAGGGGTGATGGTGAGTACGATGTTGGAGGAGTGAGGGAGGACCGGCTGGCTGGGTGTGGCAGCTCTCACTCTTGGAGTTCTGAGTGTGTTGATGGTGTGTGTGTATATAGTGTGTGATGCTGTACAGTGTGTAAATAGATTGTATATATACATAAGTTAGCATTATACATTGGAAATATGTGCCGGATATGTGTACACATGTGTCATGCACGTAACACAGTGTCTTTGGTCACTACGGATGTTCTACTGCCATAATATAGTGTGCGTGTTTATTATACATTGGACTGGCACGTAAAACCAAAGAAACAAATAGAATGTATTTGGAACTGTTCGCAAAAAAGAGGCAAAAATATATTCGTGGCAGCACTCACATCCTGCCCCGGGCGCCCTACTGGCCCTGGGAGCGTACCTCACCGGCGAACTAGGAATGATGTTGTCACACACCAACTTACGGACTCCATAGCAGCCAAAGTAAGTACAATTTCAACTTTCAGTTACTATACCCATAATCAGGGAAGGATTTTTGACACTTTCAAAACTAAAAAGAATTTTTTCCAGATAATTTATTTCTTGTGCACTGGGGGGGGGGGGTGCCATATTTGGAAGCCGTGCAGTTGAGGGGATTAAAAGGCAGCCTTCAGTCGAGCCTAATGTACAATGCCATCATCAATAATCTTCCCATATTAAGCTCGTTTTTCCTTACTGTTTCCCCTTTTCTAAGATCATTTTCTAGTTAAGATTTCATATTGAACATAATAAATGAGTTCAACCCTGTTACCGAACCAGTATTTACCCCAGGTCTTTTCCTAAATCTAAAACTTATCCAATTTATACCCATTGTTTTGTGTTCTGTCTTGTGTTACTACTTTTAATAGCCTATTAAATATCCCTCTTTGTTATGTACAATCATCCACTTGCACACCCCTATCATTTTTTTTTTAAATTTTGCCCCGAGGGGCGAGTTTATTGGGCAGCGCCACTCATCTTGTGAGTGGACACACCGCCATAGCAGCATGTACAACACTCCCCAATAGGAAGAAAACCCGCTGGGTTGTTCATCCTGTCACTTGTACCTAGACACAACTGGGACTTGCTTAACTGTCTGTCACGAATCTTGCTAAAGATTCATTCATTCTCTCATTCATTCGTTTTAAGATTCATTCATTACTATCTTATTCTCTAATTAATATTGTATCTAGTATGAGAAATTTTATATTATATGATTATATATTATAACACTATATATTGTATGAAGTTTTCGTGTTACAATGCTCATGTATTTCTCCGTGGGCAGTTGACCAGTTTGGATAGTCTGTTGATAGTTAGGGAGGTGACGCCGTCCTGGCAAGCCAGTAATCCGGGAGTAGCGTGAAGGCGGTGGTCGAGGGTAGACATGGGTTAAGATCAGTCCTTGGTGTTGGATATTTTTAGTTATTTCTCCGGTTAGATGATTGGTTAGATGTATTCCCTTTTACGTATTCATGTTCTGGTGATATTGCTCATGCCTCACAAAGAAGTTTAATGTTAATGCAAGTTAAAGAATGTTCTGGTTTTTTCTTACGTACTATTTAATTGTTATGTTTTGTCCCCCTTAGCACAAATATATTGTTCACCTTTTTTATACAGTGACTTTTTGATACCCCTAGACGTTTGTGGCAAGGCCGATTTAATATTACTTTAACACTGCTGGGTGAAGAACCATATTTAGACTCAAGGGTGGTGACACTGTCTCAAGTGAACAGCTCCTCAAACAAGAAGATTAACATCTATCAACCCTTAAAAGCTTACGTTATCTTGCGGGTGCAAATTGGGGAAATCTTTTAAGAACAGTATCAATATTTGACAAATAGTGTTTTCCTAACTTAAACAATGTGGGGTTTATTAATCTACACATATTTCTAATGTCTCTCAGGTGTTGACATTCACGTAGATAGTGGTCAAGGCGGTGTCCATCACTCTCACCACAGATTCTGCAACTTCGCTGATCAACTGTTGTTTCCATTCCATATCTCCAAGAATATTTGTATCCAAGACGGATTCTCGCTATTACTGATTCCCTCGTCCTCCTCCTCTTCGGCCATAACGATTGGGATTACCAGCTGCAACCATGTTGTACCATCGTATAGATTCACTGGTTTGTGCTTCTATCCTCCTTTCCTCAGTTACCTTGTCACGGTGATGTTGCCTGACAATACCTCTAATTTGTAGTAGAGTCTTGGGTATGAAGTATTCAACATGGTCTCCTTCAGCGCCTTCAGCAGCCAGCACATCTGCTCGTTCATTCCCACATATTCCAACATGGGAAGGGATCCACAGAAACTTGATGACTCTTCCCTGATTGGTAAGTACTCTCACAGCTCTCTTAATTTCAGCGACTATTGCAAGATTTTCTGCCCGATTTTTACTTAGGCTTTGCAGTGCTGCTTTTGAATCGGTGCAAATCACTGCACCATTAGTGTTCCGTTCAAGATACTTTAACGCCATAACAATGGCAGTTAGCTCTGCTTGCGTTGAAGAGGCATAGTTCTCAATACGTGCTTTTTCTTCATGTCTGCGTTGGAAAGTATTATCCTTGATTACCGTGTATGCTTCACCAGCCCTGCCATTGACAGGATTAGATGACCCGTCAGTGTAGATTTGATCTAGTTCATTTCCGGCTTCTTTATAAATTTCCTCGAGATACTTGTGCCTCATTTCTTGTGGTATCATGTTGGATTTTTTCGTTGCCATTTCATTGATGATGATCTTGCACGAGTCATCCTCCCAGGGAGGTAACCTCTCTACAGGCAGGAGCTCACGGGCTTGCTCAAGCAGGTGAAGCTCTTCGAGGTAGCAGACTGATCTGTGATGCCATTTTTTGCTTCTCCTGTTTCCCCCTGAAAGTAGCACAGAGCTCAGTTTTTTCTTAGCAATATCATTGTAATGGGGATCTCTGGCTATCCTAATTGCAAGCTTAGCATTCAGCTCCTGAATTCTGCTTTTAACACTGGGAAGGGACAACTCCTCTCGTAGATTGGACGTTTTGGCAGTCCTTGGAACTCTAGGAATGATTGTCATGGCTTCATTTTGAATGCTTTCAAGCCTTTTTATATCGCTTTGGGAGTAGGTGCACAGAACTGGTGCGGCATAGTCTATGACGGAGCGCACATAGGCTGTGTACATCATTTTAAGCACGGCAATAGAGGCTCCATGTCCATTCCAGGTCATAGCTTTCAGTGCCCTGAGTCGACTTTTGCATGTTCCTATGTATCATGTCACCCCCCCCTAATTCTTCGCTTTTCTAGAGAATGTAATTTATGTTTTGTCAGTATTCTTCAAGCATCGTTTATTGAGCAGAAGAATGGATGAAATTCATTATCCATTCGTACGAAACAAGGGGAGCAATACAGAGCATGAACTAATATACATCTCACATGTGACAGCGTTAAAATAACGTAAAAAAATCGGGCATCGGAACACTACTGAATCCCTGTTGGAGTCTCCGGCTGAATGCAAATATTTTTGTTATTATATAATTTTTAAAAACAAAGCTATAACATTACTCAGACCTTTTCATTTATTCCTCCCACACTGCTAATCCCATGTATGTCTCATTAATGCTCAAAAGCACCTAACATATTTCCAATCAAAATACTCATGCAGTATACATATATATAAACTAGATTGAGTAGAAGCTGTTTCGTATGTTTAAAATAGGCCTTCTGCAGTTGCCTTAATTCTGATGTTCTCATGACGTCATCATCCCCAATTCGGTCTGATCCACCAATAGACTACATAGCTTTTAGCCAACGTCACACAAGCGGTTCCAAGGAGGGACCCAGCCTCTCATTATCACATACTCTTAATCTCTCAATAGCTCAACTGTTCGCTGAAAGTGTCATTGCAGGCTACGTCATGATGCCTTGTTTCCACTCATATCTTCTTAGCTCATTAAATCATTGCTTTTATTTTTCAGATATTCAATTCATCGACCCTATAAACTATCCTAATATAACCTATAATAAACAAATGCATTTTTTAGTGATAAGAACTGCATACATACCATCACAAAAGCTGTCCCAGTAAAGGGATTAAATAATGCCTCACATTAACAGAGAGGTGTTAAGGCTCCACAGCAACCTGACTTTTCCACTATGAGTGACGTCATAAGATGCGCAATGAGGCCTTGGCATCCTACTCATTTTGTAATATATTTAATGTAATTATTCAAAAACTAGCTATACTATCCATCCCCACCTAACTTAACTTCATCACAGGTTTAAGAATATACATTTCATAGTTTGTTTTATTTTTATTGGTAATGAAAGGTATATATTCTAATCTGAACCAAAAAAATTACAATGGGGACGAGCATTATATTTCAGATGTTGGTCGTAACAATCCTAGTGCTTGGTAATTTGCGAGGGAGACCAGTTCCTCTGCCACATCAAATTTTGATCAATACGTAAAACCATATGAGCAACATAGAACAATAATAATAATAATAATAATAATAATAATAATAATAATAATAATTTGGCAATAATATGGAAGACAATATAGCAAACATCGAAAAAGACATACTTACAGGTCAGTAATATGTGGAATCATCACACAGAGATAGACATTTATCCTGTCCATCTATACAAAATACCTTTGCGCAGTTAGGCATTGCAAAATTGGTATATGCGAATTGAATTTCCTTCCTGTCATTCATATTATATTCCCCCATATTCAAATATAGTTTCAAATTTAAGTAGTGCAGCTATCAAGTTCAGGCGACATAATTCATAGAAGAAAAACATGGCATAGGCTCCATAATAATAGGAGTCCATACTCTGCATGCATTTTGTGAACATGTATACTCTATAGTCTTCAAAATAAGAGAGGAATTTTTGTAAATAACTCAAATGTAATTCCATCTTCACCCAAAAACTGTCTAACAGAGCAATAATAGCTCCTGAAGGTTTATTGTAAACATATACAGTCATCCAATGACCCATCATCGATACAGGGGATTTCTTTTCTAACGTATTTAAAATAAATATCACTGGATCCTTATTCAATTTCTTGAAGATTCTCCATACATCGCTTGCTAAATAACATCCGATATATATATATATCTATATATATAGATATATATATATATATATTATATATATATATATATATATATATATATATATATATATATATATATACCTATATCTTCTTCCCCTTAACCTAAATATATTTTTCAAACCGTTGTTTATTTCCCAACAATTCATGTTTCTCAAGCTTGCGTTCCACAAATATACGTCGGTCATCATTAATTTTCGTAACCCAGTAGTAAGACCAAACAGCAGTATAACTTTATTTCCACTATGGCTGTATTAAGTTCCATTGTAATTCTTAAATTCCCTGAAGCTTCTAAAGGAAACTGTGCCCTTCATTTCTTCTGGTAATGAATTAAAGGCCAGCAGAGTTTGTCCTTTAACGAACGATTCGTAGGTTAATGTATTATCTACATTAAATCCGACAACGTTCAGGACCGTATAATATAATTTCGAACATTTATGGGGAAAACCACACGCTATATTAAATAAACTAGTACCATTTGTGAGATTTTTTCCTTTGACTTTTACCTGAGCAAAATAATTATTTTCCTATTGATGTTATGTTAAATTAATTTAATGTAACTACCTCGCGTGGGAGGCAGACCTCAAACAGAAAGAACTGCATACAAGCAGAAATTTAACTTAAAGCCTGAGACCATAGGAAAAGAGCGGGACTAAACCGCCAGGCTTCACCACATGGGTGAAACCTGTCTCCTTAGGTCGTTGGTTCCTTCTAGTGATAACAACCAATGAAGGGTAACCGACGGGTACTCATTTCAAATTTCTTAAAGTGTAGAGCTATGAATCAGACTTTAGTTTTTTAGGACCAGTCTTAATTTACACATAAGCAGGCAAGGCGTTGCAGAACATGAAAAGTGGGCCAATAATGTGGTGGGTTTGATGTAAACGACTGTTTCTAGAACAATAACAAATTTACTCAATAAAACCTAGAACTATTACAATAACGAGTTTGCGTTACTGCCTTCCCAGTGACGCATTTAAGAACAGCTATTCAACAGCCTGGTGGACCCACGGGATCCGTCCCGTCATCGCTGACTGAATAAGGACGAACAGAGGACTAACTGAACAGAGTGGTGCCCACTGGTGTCGCAAGATTGCAATCAAAATATGTCACAGCCTTCACAGTGAACAAATACTATAATCGCAAAACTTGAATGCCTCTCGCCGCCCTCCCAGCGAGGTATTAAGTAACTAGGTGGGTGATCCCAGCACGGATGACCCCCTATAAAATCGTACGTTAACACTTGTCTTTCAAGACACAAACAATAATAAAAGTTACCCTAATTGAATTTAAACAATTACGTTAATCGGCCGTCCACAGCGGTCAGCAATAATTAAATTTTACGTTAGCCCACTCGTGTCTCAACAACACTCAAATGGCAACAGTAACTCGTAAGCCCATTAATTACATCACACTTGAGACGTCAAGCATTCAGTGAGGAATTCCCAATTAATTACTGTTACTCCAACAGACTATTAATTCAGACGAGTTAGACACTGACACTGCTGTCACCCAACTGACAGCTCCTTCTGGTCTTACGACAAGATTACCTTAACGAGGGCTCTGCTACTCTACTACACAAGGCTACACAACACCCCTGTATAAACACAACATCAACATCGTGTGAATTGACAAAGTGGCGGATGTTAATTCCATTAATCAGCTTGCTAGTGCTTAATCTCCCTGCCCACAGACAGGTACGATCAGTCAAACGAATTATGATAGCTTAATTGACTTCGACCATGTCAGGACACTTAACGTTAGCCGGATTTGCTTGTTGGCCGCCAGGGGGTCAAAACGCGCCCGTTTGACCTGCCAGTTGCTACCTAGAGTTGCGAGGGGGGCGGGTGTGATTTCGCGTGTCGGCGCCATGGGGGCCCCCCTCCCCCCTGTAGTGCGTGCCCAGTCAATCGGACTGGAGTTTTCTGCTTGGGCGGGTTATCCCGAGGTGGGTTTGGTGCTGTGTGACATGCTGCGGGTCCCTGTGGGGGATGTCTATGGAGTCGAGCTGGTGTCTGCCCGTCGAATGGTTGTTAAGCTAACTACTGAGGAGGTGTATAGGGCGTTTTTACGTCGGTACGAGGGGCGGACCTTGCCCCTGCCCGAAGGCGCAGGCACTGTAACTGTCTCCGACCGCAGTGGTGCCATCACGTATGTCAGCATGCATGGGGCGCCCCTGGAATTTCCGGAGGGACTGCCGTGGCGTTTTTTCGGCCAGTTTGGGGCGGTCGTCAGTACGCGGTTGCACCTGCTCTCCTTGGGTCCGCTCAAGGGTGTGCGGTCCAATATTCGCACCTAGGAATGAGGCTGCGGGCGGACATTCCTTCTCAAGTGAGGCTTCTGGGGTGTTCTGTCAGAGTGTTTTATGCTCGTCAGCCCCGTACGTGTTACCGTTGTGGCCTGTTGGGTCATCAGGCTGCTGGGTGCTCTGAACCTGCCATCGCGCCCATCAACCTCTTCCGTGAGGAGGATTTCCCGCCGCTCCCTGTGGAGGAGTATTTGGTGGGTGTGGCCGCTGCTTTGACTGTTGCCGTACCGCGTGTGTCGCCTGAAGCGTCTCCTGCAGATGTCGCGCCCCCCCCCCAGAGGCTGTGTCGCCTGTTGCGGTTGCCTCTCAGGCGGTTGCATCGCCGTCGGATGATCGTCCTGCCCGGTTACTGTCCTGGATGCTTCCGTAGTTCTTCCGGCTCCTGTATGCGCGGCTCCCCCGTCTTCCTGTTCTCCGTCTGTGGTGCCTGTCACTGCGCCCTCGCCGTGTGCCCAGAATGTGCTGGGTGCTGGGGCTGCTGTGGGACCTCCTACTGTGCTCGACTGGTTCCCCGTGTGGTTGAGGATGCTGCCGTCCTGCGGCGGGCGTCGGTTCGCCCAGCTTGTGTTGTCCGGGTCTCTGGATCGACATCCGGCTCTGATGATGTGCGGCCGGTGCCCAAGCGGTCCCGGAGATCTTCTGATTGGGCTGATGCGGGAGAATTCGACGATGGTGGATCTTCCAGTGACAGTGGTGAGGTTCTGTCGCATTCCTCGGTGGTGGCGGAGGTCCATGTACCTGCGGCTGCCTGTCTCGATGTTTCTTCTAGTGAGGTGCCTGTGGAGCTTGCTTCCGGTGCGTCGCCTGCGTTGGATGGTTCCGGTTCTGCGTGGGGGGTGGTTCCTCCTGCTGGTGAGCGTAGTGACCTGGTGATGGTGTTCAAGAAGACTGCTCCCTCTGGGGGCTCCGTGCCCCCAGTTTCGTCCCCCGTTTCGTCGGCAGCGGGTTTGCCACTTCTTTGGTCTCCGACCGTCTCTACTTTGTCTCCTGCGGTGTCAGATGTGGGGTTGCCGTCTCGGCGGACTTCGTCGTCTTCTCCTGTGCGTCCGGCGGCAGGGCCTTCTCGGGCAGTAAGAGGCGCTCTTCCATGTCTTCTGCTTCCCTTCCCTCGTTATGCGACGACTGTCGCCCAGCTTCGGATGCTGCCGTTTCCGCCTGATCTGGTGGTTCCCGAGTATATGCTCGCCCCCCTGAAGCAGGGGGACCGTTGTCCTACCGACTGGGAGTACTTAGTGTGGGAAGCTTATAAGCAGAATATCCTAGGCATGAATTTCCTGAGAAGTATGTGCCTACCACTGTCGTGTCTTATTCTTTTAGGTGATTTTTTGTTTTGTGTGTTTGTGCTATGTGTTGTTGTGTTGTGTTCGTTTGTGTGCGTGGTGTGCGATTGTGTGTGTGTGTGCTTTGTATTTACTTTCTGGTGTTGTGTGTTGTGCGCCTCTGTGTGGGTTTTCAGAGCCAGTTTGTCTTGTTTGTGTTTGTTCACGGGTTGGGTTGTTGGGTGAGGGTTTGGGTATTTTGTCATTGTACTGCTGTGCTTATTGTTTTTTGTTGTCGGCCCTTCAGTGTAAGTGGAGTCAGTCAGTCAGGTGCTGTCACAGTGAGAGGTTGTGTTAGCTGGAGCTCCGAGTGAAGCAATATTATTCAGCAATAATGGAGGGTTTGGTGAGGGAGTTGGTGAGTCTGGTTGGAGCTCTGAGGACAGAGCTGGATTCGTTGCGGGAGGAGGTAAGGCAGCTTAAGCAACGACAGGATGAAGCAAAGGAGGAGACCGGCATTAGGGAGACCCCGTCTTGGCATATTGTAAAAGACAGGGGTCTTAAGAAGACCTTGGCAAAAAAGACACCTAACACCATAAAGATTACAAACGCATTTGATGTGTTGGAGGACGAGTGCTGTGGTGAACCTATGGTTCAGCGTGGAGGTAAGGGCATAGCGGCGAGGAACATTGAAGCACGGGTCCCTCAAAGTGCCCCAAGAGAAAAGGGAGGATCGAAGCGAATTTTGGTTGTGGGAGATTCCCAGGTGAGATATTTGGACAGAATATTTTGTGCCAGAGATAAAGGGAACAGATTAAGGGTTTGCTATCCTGGAGCTGGTATTGGTGATATTGTTGGAAACATGAAAGATATTATGACGGGAAATGGG
>WNGS01005997.1:25927618-25941356 GCA_020271785.1 Procambarus virginalis | reverse complement strand
TATATATATATATATATTAATTTATAAAGCATACTAATTGGCCAATCTAAGCTCTAAAAAATATTCACTTATCCTGAATTGTGAAGTGGAGCCTATCTGACAGTAGCCAGATGGTGTCTCTCTTGCTGAGACAAAGCTTTATATTTTAATGATAAATATGGCAGCTTGATGATGCTGATTTGGATGGCACAGCGATGCTATAAGGATTCTAATTGCTTGCTCAACTATTGAGTGCACGTTGTTGCATCTGAATTGGTAGAGGAGTTGATGGTGGGACCTCACTAGCCGGTGGACCTCCACACTCTTGATTTTGGATATATGTACCAGGAATTCTTCCCGACATACGGTTCAAAAACTTTCTCAGTTTTCAGGAAGCTATCACTGAAGATTATCAATAGTTTGTGTGTAAATATCTTGCTGAAAAAGAAGTCTCTAGCCCTAAACACGAGTGGACTCCTGGATGTAAGCACGAGGCCGCCAGGTACCAAACAATTCTCACCACCGGCGTTTCCTGGTGGCGTCCCCTCCACAGTGGAGGTGCCGGCAATGATTACATTATTTTCATTATTTAGACTGATTATTGTGATGAAGTTATATCACAAGATGATTACATAGTGGATTTAAAGATTATTATCATTACTTGATAATACCTTTTGTTCTTTATTAAGGATTTTGAAAATTTGTCATTGGAGGCTTATATTTTGTTTCCAATAATGTTTTTGATCATATGGAAGCCTCTTCCATATGAAGCCAAGATCACATTATATGGAAGATGTGATCTTGTGATCACATTTACAATATTAAATAGGCATTAAGCCCAATGGTGTACTTTACAGTCATGAAGAATGCCGATGTAGATACAGTAGATATGATCAATAGATTATGAATCTGATATGATTCTGATATATAGATATGATATGAAATAATACATTCCTTAGATAATAATAATTTTAACATGATGAATGGAATTTTCTACATCTTCGAGAGGAAGAGAACTGGCACAGAGTCCAATATTTAGGATCACCTGTGTCTATATATGTTCATTTACTCTGAATCAGATTGATAATGCATGCGCAAATTGTGATTGCACTTTTGTGCTGCTGTTCATAGTGGACATAGGTGCCTCTCCGGTGTCTGTGGGTCATCTGGAGTCAGAGATTCTGGGGTTCTCCCAGGATCTGACTGCAACTGACTCACTGACTACATGTGGATAAGTTTGTCCAATGTCTTTAGGGAAGTAGTTTCTTTAGACAGGATTTTGACTATTCGCAAAACCCCCTGGCTATCTGGATGGACAGAGACGAGTTTACCGAATGACCATTCATTTCTCGGACCGTCATAGTCTACCAAGACAATATCACCAGGTTGGCGATTAGATTTATTATGAGGGATATTGGTCCCATAGTGATGTTCTCGTAGAGATGTGAGATATACTTTTGTCCATACATTATTCCATTTTTTGGATTATGCTGGACAGATACTTATCCCCCTGAACCAGCTCGCTCTGTCCGACATATGAGGGATCTCTGATCTTATCATCCAGTAGAGTTTGTACTGGGGTCAGAGGTCTTCCATACATTACGTGGGCAGGGCTTAATGGCTCATGTTGAGTAGGATCATCAGACAAGTATGTCAACAGCCGGTTGTTCACCCTGGATTTTATTTCCGTGACTACTGTCTGGAGTTCTTGAAGATTGATTCTTTGATGGTGAGAGATTTTCTTAAGGATCTCTTGACAGTTCCTATTAACCATTCATAAAAGCCTCCATGCCTTTGAGCTCTAGGAGGGATAAACTTCCATCTGCAGGGACGTTGTTCCAGTGTGGAAGAAACGGCAGGATGGGAACAGATTTCCCGTACACACGCTTCTCCAGCTACCATATTTGCACCATTATCTGATATCATCAGTTTAGGACATGATCGGTGAGCTGCGAATCTGCGGAAAGCCTTGATAAAAGATTGAGGAGACATATCGGGTGTTACCTCTAGATGAACTGCTCTGGTAGTAGCACATGTGAACAAACAGATGTATGCCTTAATAGGTTGTTTATCTGCAGTTCATTTTAGATAGATAGCTCCTATATAATCTACTCCTGTCATCTCGAAATGATGTAGATGGACCACTCGTTTCTTTGGTAGCGATGGTGGCTCTGGATAAAGGCAGGTTCTTGTATCGTACCTTCGGCATATCACGCAATTTTTCAAGATTGATTTGACTGACTGTCTTCCCTGAGGAATCCAGCATTGTTGTCTAAGATGTGTGAGTGTGTCTAACACTTCTCCATGCTTGATGATTTGTTGTTATGTATGTAGCACCATCAAACTTGAAATCCAATGCTTCTTTGGCAAAAGCTATGGATCCACAGTATCTAGATTGATATCTGAATGTTCCAGCCTCTCTCCACAATGCAGTATGTTATGATTATCTACGTCTATCCATAGACCGAGATCATGGATCAACTTACATAAAAGATTTAATCAAGATCAACTATTTACAAGATTTTCATTGTCATTCCTGTAAGTTTCTCTCTGGGCATGTCTCACCCAATAGATAAGTGGTTCTGGAAAAGTGTATTTTATGCCCCTCTTCATGAGATAGTGCAACACATTTTGTGTTACTTTGATAAACTTGATAAGTAAGGAATAATGAGTACAATCCAGCACTGATGTTTGGACTAGTTGCATGGTGGTAGCTATCGGTTTGGTCACTGTGACATGTGGCTTTTGTCCTGGTCAACTACCAATCACTAGCCATCGAGGCCCATGAAACAAAATATCTGCCTTTGCAAACTGTTTAAACGTCATCCCACTTGATAAGAGATCAGCTGGATTATCTTTAGTTGGTACATGCAACAATTGAAAGCCTGCAGAAATCTTCCCTGTTTCTGAGACGCAATTTCTTACATACGGGATTTGAGAGTTGTCGTTCCGTACCCATTGCAAGGTAGCTTCATTGTCAGACCATACAATGACATCTTTGAAATTCATGGGAGACAAGACTTGTTTAATATGCACTGCTAAACGTGTGCCGGTTAACAATGATGTAAGTTCAATCTGAGGTAAAGTTCTCTTCTTCAATGGAGTGATTCTAGCTTTAGAGGTGATTAGATATGATTGCTGTGGAGTTACCATGTAAGTACAAGCTCCAAAAGCTCTGACTGACGAGTCAATGAATACATATAGGGTAACTTCCTCATTTTCCTCAACTGTGTGTCTTGGAAAGATTATTTGTTCGACTAAAGTCTGTTTGTGAGCCACCTCCATCCAAGTTTTTTGTAACTGGGTTAGTAGTGGATCATCCCAACTAACTTTACTCTTTCAAGCTTTTTGCACCAATATACGCCATTTAATAGTTAAAGGGTTTAATAGACCAAGTGGGTCAAATGCTTTGCTAACCTGTGAAAGCAAGTCCTTTTTTGTAACAATGCAATGGTTTACAGGTACTGATTTGATTGATATGGTATCTGAGATGAGATTCCATCCCATACCCAACACTTTTTGAGTTTGAGGTACGAGATATCCAAGGAAGTCTCTCTCGATTTGATTATTAAATGTTTCATTATTTGAGGCCCATGGTTGTAGTGGCATGTTGGCAACTTGCTATTTCTTGTTGGCCTCTTGATATATTTGTAACAGTTCAGGCGTACTGTTAAGGAGGCATTAAATTAGTTTATTAAAAGTTGTCCAATGTCAACCAATATTTTTTGACTAGTTGTATACGAAAAGGACTGTTGATTGTTCCAAGTTTCTGTACTGCAGCCTAAATAGAAAGGGAGATTTAATTAGTTTTTTTTCAACGAATATTTCACATATTCAAGTGTGTATATACAACCACACATTTCAGATATAATCAATTTATGACACTTTTCTGACACATTAGCATATAATAAAGGATCTGAAGTTGTGGATTTTCCAAACATATTTAGTTTTCCTAATACAAATAGTTAAAGTTCCCACCCCCCCCCCAAAAAAAAGCGAATGTAACATGTTTATTGCTAATATAAAATCAATAAATGGACTTAGGGAAAACGCTTACTACAGATTTTAGAGACATACACTCTACATATAAGGTGTACATTTCAGGTAAATTAAATAAAAAATGAAAGAGTTATATGAACGTTTATGTTACTTGAAAGAAAGTAGTAAAAAATAAAGTCTAAGGTGCTGCCATCTGTGGCTGAGGTTGACATCAACCAATTTCCTGGCCCCCTTGGCACCCTTAAAGATAGGCTTATGTGTCGTCAGGTGTATAAGTTTCATGCAAATCGTCTGATAAACAAATAAGAAAAATAAAATTGAAAAAAGAAAAAAAAAATTTTTTTTTTTTTTATTTAATTTTTTTGTAATAAAACTAATTGTATTTTTTTTAATATATGCTATTGTGATAGCTGAGAGTCATAGACATGATTTCAGTTGACACTTGTGTTTGATAATTGTTTTTGACCACTTTGGAAAATTTTTGACACCTAATTCAATAATTTTTTCTCCCTTCCTATTTATGCTACGATGCTGAGACTTAGACCAGATGAAACCCTTTTCATATACAACTAACCAAAAACAAAATTGGTTGACATTGAAAAACTTTCAAAAAACGATCTAATGCAAACTATCTGTCTATACAGATAGTTAAGGGTAAACTATACCCTTAACTGTCTCTTGAAAATTATTTACATATAGATTTTGACCGATTTTAGCCTCATAGGGACTAGATGATTTTTGTAGATGAGTGTCTAGAGTTGCTTGCAGCAGAAATGGGCTGGAAGTTGCTCCAAAGAGGACAGAAGAGAATCTGTAAGTCACAATGGGACTATTTTCATCTTCTGGGTCCTCTACCCCATAAAAACTTGATGAAGTCTCTATCTTCTTCCTGTAAGCCAAAACTTAGAAAAGCTTTGCTGATGTCAGCTGTATATCCATATTTGTTAAGTTTAAACTTCAATAGTATGTCATATAACTTTTGTGTCAGACTTGGGCCTGTTTACAGGCAATCATTTAGGCTTGTTGCTTGTGGTCCAGATTTAAAGCTACAATTAAAAATTATTCATAAAGGAGTTGTTTTTTATTCTTTGACTACGACCATATGTGGGGAGTAATGGCCTGTTTGCTTGTTATCGTGTTTCGCAACTTCAATGAATTTATTCTGTAGTTGTTGAGCAATAATCTCATGATAGAGTTGTAAATGCACTGGCTTGACCAAACATCCCTTGTTATTTAAGTTGTACATAAGCAATATTAAAGTTGGTTGGTAAGGTCTTATGGTTAAGTTTCCAAAGCAACCTTACCCAATATTGTCCATCATTGTACTGCAGTTTCTAAGTACTGGTTATATACACAAACATCATCAGGACTTGGTTGTTCTGGGATTATTCCTATTGCATCAAGTTCCACCAATTTATGAACGGATTCTAATCCAGCATCAAGTATGTGTGGAATGATAAGAGGTGATTGTTCATTGCCTAGCGAGGCTACAATTACTGTCTCTGCATTGTGTGATATTTCAGAAGTTGAAGGTTCAAGATCTAATACAGGTCCTGACATCATTAAGCCTCCTGCTGATTGGAGTAAATTCCTACCCCATTAATTTTTCTGATCCTAAAATGAAGTAATGATAGTAGTCAGCTCCTATCAGAATTACGATATCCCCTATGTGGTTGGACTCGATCAGAGGATCTGCTAATTTCCCATTCTTGTCAAGGATTTTGCGATGGCTTCAAGATCGGTCACTTATAGGTCTGTAGGAACTTTATCTACCAATATAGCTATAACTGTCTTTTGATATGTGCCTAGACAGACTTTAAGATTTACTTCTTGATATGTTTGAGGACCTGAATTGGTCAAACCCTGATATACTCATAGATACATCATTTGAAGATTTAAATTGTAAATTTTCTGTTGCCTTTTTTATTGATATAAATCTTTGTGAGCCTTGATCAAACACGCCTCTTGTTTGAATACAAACTCCTTGATTGATTAGGTGCAGCTGAGTAGTGGAAGTAGACGCGTAGACCGGCAATTTTACGTTTATTTTTTTCAGTGAAACATCGACTGCTAATCTCTGCATCGTGATTTTTTCCGTGAAACATCAACTGCCGGTCTACGCTTTATGATTTTTTTCCAGTGAAATATCCCTGGTTGGTCTACGTGTCATGATTTTTTTTTGTGAAATATCGATGGCCGATCTATGAGTCGTGATTTTTTCTGTGAAACATCGATCGCCAGTCTATAAGTAGTGATTTTTTTATGTGAAACATTAATTGCCAGTCTACACATCTTGATTTTGTCCCATGAAACATCGATGGTCAGTCTCCGTGTCGTCATTTTTTTCTGTGAAACATCGATAGTCGGTCTATGTGTAGTGAATTTTTGTCCATGGGAGTGTGAAGGTTCCCTCCTAGGTCCTGCCATTTCGTTCAAGGGTAATAAAAGACTGCCTTCTGTCCGGGTCCCTTTATGTTATCCTGCAAGTGATTGCTACCCTTCTAGTACCTGAAAATTTCGTTCAAGGGGATTAAAAGGTCGGCCCCTGTCTAGTGTGTTTTGCGTTACCCCGGTGATCCTGCACTCTCATCTCTCCCCATCCCTCACTCTCCGTCTATATTCCTCTCTACCACGCTCTCCCTCTCTTCCTCGTTCTTCCTCTCTCCCTCACCCCCTCGCTCTCCCTCACTCCCTCGTTCTCCCTCACCCCCTCTCCCTCAATCCCTCACTCCCTCACCCCTTCTCCCTCACTCCCCCACTCCCTCACTCCCCTCTCACAATAAACACACACACACCCATAAACACACACACACAGGTCAAGCGGGATGGTAAGACAACAGAACAAGCTTAGAAGAGAGGAGCAGGACGAGTCACACATGCAGATGATTGCTTAGGCATGGATGGAAATCAGTGGGGAATTGAAAGACATGAGGGAAACTATATGTAAGCTGAAGATAGAACTAAATGCAGCACAAGAGGAGATAAAAAGCCTAAAACAGGCCCTCCTCAGATCCTGGCCCAGGCAACCAACCCCCAGGTACCAGGAGATGTAGCAATGGCAGGGACCCCTTCAGTTGGTGCAACCTTTGCTGAAACACTGAAGAGCCCCGATACCATGTCCACAGCCAAGGAAGTTGTAATGAAAGCAATAATCTCAATGGAGGCAGCTAGATGCACAAGCCAGTTAATGGAAAGGAAAAAAACTGTAGTAGTAATAGGTATTAAGGAACAAGAGGGTTCCACAAGGGAAGAATGGAGGACTGAAAACAAAGCTGCAGTGTCAGGGATACTATAAGAGATAGGAATGAAAGGGGCTGAACGAGACATAGAACAATTTTCCGGATTGGCCAGTACAATAAAGACAAAAAGAGATTGATAAATGTAGTATTTAGGAGCGAGGCCATCAAAGAGAACATCAAAGTAAAGAAGAACAAACTGAAAAATGCAAGGAATTACAAAGAGCTATACCTTCAGAGGGACATGACCAGGGAAGAGATAATAAGGACAGCAGATGCGAGAAAAAGGTCCAAGGAGAGGGAAGGGAGCCAGGGAACCTCAGCTTTCAACCCAGCAATACCAGAGGGGAGTGGGGAACCCCAATCCAGTAATTCAGGAACCCCAGACAAGACTGCAACACCCCAGCCCACCACCCCATAGGCCCCCCCCCCACCCCAGCACAAATCCTTCCTTGCCCCTGCACAATGCCCACCTTATCAACCAAATTCTCCCTCCCCCCTTACCCCGAGTATCCCCTGCTTTTCCATCCCCTGGTCCTTCTTCCTGCCCCAGACAGGCCCAGACAAGACCTAACCCCTCCATCCCTCACTCCACCTCCCCCCAACCCTTTGTTAACTACACCACAGGAGGGCGTGCCCTCTTCCCGTGCAATCCCTGCCCCCTACCTCAATGGGGCAGGGATTGCCCCCTGCCCCTTCACCGCCCCCCAGGACTTCTTCCTGCCACAAGCAATCCTGGGCAAGACCTAAGCCCTGCATCCCCCACTCCACCTCCCACTGAACCCCTGGCAACTACCTCACAGGAGGATGAACCTACCCAAGTAGCAATGACCATGGAACATCTTCCTACACTTGTGGGGAGGGAGGGTGAAAATGGATATAGGAAAGTGAGCTTCAAGGTGATGTACTCAGAAATCGATGGGAATAACAATAAAGCAAGTGAAATGGCAGAAAGGGCGCAAGAAGAAACCCCAGATGTAATAAGACTCACGGAAACAAAATTGTCAGGAGTCATAACAGACTCTGTATTTCCAAAGGATTACTATATAGTTAGGAAAGAGAGGGAAGGGGGAGGAGTGGCCCTGCTGATAAGGAAGACTGGAGATTTGATGAGATGGAAATTCCTGGCTGTGACGGGTTCAGAGATTACATAACAGGAACTATAACATTGGGTGGTTCTAAGATAATAGTAGTAGTCATTTACAACTCTCCTCTAAATGACAGAAGACCCAGACAGGAGTTTGATAGGAACAACATGGCAACCAATAATAGAGCAACTTCAGTTGCCTGCAGGAATGTCTCAAGACTTTTAATCATGGGCGATTTCAACCATGAACAAATAGACTGGGAGAATGGGGACCCACACAGTGGTGCAGATACATGGAGAGCTAAACTCTTGGAAGTTGCAACAAGGAACTTTCTGAGCCAGCACGTGAGGGAACCCACAAGAATGAGAGGCAATGACGAACCAGCTAGACTCGACCTGATATTCACCCTGAATGAGTCAGAAAATAAGGGATGTCAAAGTTAAAGCCCCCCATAAGAATGAATGACCACAGTGTATTGCCATTTGAGTACTTGGTGGAGGTAGGGATAACTATCCAAGGATGGAAGCGGAAGGAAAAGACTAAATTACCGAAGAGGAAAATATGATGAGATGAGGAACTTCCTAAAGGGAATATCATGGGAAACAGAACTTAGAGACAAGTCTGTACAGGATATGATGGATTATGTCACCCATAAGTGCCAGGAAGCTGCAGACTGGTTAATCCCGGTCCAAAAGGAAAAAAACGAAAAGCAACAGAAGAATGCATAGTTCAACCAGGAATGTAAGATAGCAAAGCAACTGAATAAAAGCACATGGAGAAACTACAGAAATAACAGAACACCAGAGAGCAGGGGGGGATACCAGAGGGCCAGAAATGAGTACTCAGAGTGAGGAGGGAAGCAGAGAGACAGTATGAAAATGACATCGCAAGTAAAGCCAAGACCCAACCAAAACTTCTCCACAGTCACATTTGGAGGAAAACAGCAGTGGAGGAACAAGTGATGAAACTGAGAAAAGGGGAGAACAGATACACAGATAATGACATGTAGGTGTATGAAGAACTCAACAAGAGATTCCAGGAGGTCTTCACAAAAGAACAAGGAGTAGTCCCTGCACTAAATGAGGAGGAGGCAAACGATGGAACCTTGGAGGAGTTTAACGACAACAGTGATGAGGTCAAAAGGAATCTGTTGGAGCTGAATGTGACAAAGGCTGTTGGGCCTGACAGAATCTCATCATGGATACTAAAGGAAGGTGCAGAAGCACTAAATGTGCCACTCTCTATGGTGTATAACAGGCCACTAGAAACAGGAGAAATACCATAAAGCTGGAAGACAGCTAACTTAGTTCCAATATACAAAAAGGGTGACAGACAAGAGGCACTGAACTACAGGCCAGTTTCCCTAACTTGTATACCATGCAAGGTGATGGAGAAGATCGTGAGGAAAAGGCTCGTAGAGCATCTGGACGAAAGTAGCTTTGTAACACACCACCAGCATGGGTTCCGAGATGACAAATCGTGCCTTACTGGTTAAATAGAATTCTATGACCAGGCAACAAAAATTAGGCAAGAAAGGGAAGGGTGGGCAGACTGCATTTTCTTGGACTGCTAGAAAGCCTTTGATGCAGTAACCCATAAAAGGCTGTTAAAAAAGTTGGAGCAACAAGCAGGAGTAAAAGGGAAGGTGCTCCAGTGGATAAGGGAGTATTTAAGCAACAGGGAACAATGAGTAGTTGTGAGGGGGAACACATCAGCATGGCGAGATGTCACCAGCGGAGTCCCACAGGGCTCAGTACTTGGACCCATCCTGTTTCTAATACATGTAAACGATCTTCCAGAGGGTATAGACCCATTCCTCTCAAGGTTTTCTTATGGTGCAAAAATTATGAGAAGAATCAAGACAGATGAAGATAGAAAGAGATTACAGGATGACCTGAACAAACTGGAAGAATGGTCTATAAAATGCTTACTAAAGTTCAACTCAGGAAAGTGTAAAGTAATGAAATTAGGCGAAGGGAGGAGAAGACTGAACACAAGGTACCATCTGGGAGGTGAAATCCTGCAAGAGGTAAATAGAGAGAATGATCTGGGGGTTGATATCACACCAAACTTGTCCTCAGAGGCCGACATCAAAACGATATCATCAGCGGCATATGCTAGGTTGACCAACATCATAATTGCTTTTTGAAACTTGTGTAAGGAATCGTTCAGGACCCTGTATAACACTTATGTCAGACCAGTCATGGAATATGCAGCTCCAGCCTGGAGGCCATACCTAGTTAAACACAAGACAAAGTTAGAGAAGATTCAGCGGTATGCCACCAGACTCGTCCTAGAACTGAGAGCCATGAGTTACGAAGAAAGGCTAAAGGAGCTGAACCTCACGTCCCTGGAAAACAAAAGAGTAAGGGGAGACATGATAAACACCTTCAAAATTCTCAGGGGAATTGGCAAGGTGGACAAAGACAAACTCTTCAGCACTCAACCCGTCCTCTTAAAAATAACGTCACTTTTCGCTCGCATGCGCGCTATGGCCAAATTTGGACGTAATTTGAAATGAAATCGAGTTACAGAAGTGACGTACTGTTCCGTTTTCTGTTTGAGTCGTCCGGCCCACTCGGCAAGGTTAGAAAAGGAAACTTTCCATTAACGTTTTTAACAACGTTTTGAACTTTATGAGAATTTCCTGCCCACCTAACGTATCAGAGGACCCTTAACTTACTGTTGTTGAAAAAAACAAATCTCAAATTTATTTTCATTTTCAAATTACGTCCACTTTCGGCCATACGGGCAAACATCCAAAAGCGACGTTCTTTTTAAGAGGACAGGTTGCCTTGTGACACAGGTGGAAACTTAGTACCCAAATGAGCCACAGAGACGCTAGAAAGAATTTTATCAGTGTCAGAGTAGTTAATAAATGGCATGCACTAGGAGGTGATGTGGTGGAGGCTGAATCCATACACAGTTTTATATATAGGTATGATAGAGCCCAGTAGGCTCAGAAATCTGTACACCAGTTGATAGACAGTTGAGAAGCGGTATCAAAGAGACAAAGGTCAACCTCCGCAACCACAACTAGGTGAGTACAGAGATCGATAATGGTCAATGACGTCAGTCTATTTTCATCTTCCCTGCATAAGAACTTTTTCTGTTATGGTTTATTTTTTCCCATTTTCAATATTTATGTTAAGGGGGGATTAAAAGGTAGCCTTCAGACGAGCCTAATGTACAATGCCATCATCAATAATCTTCCCATAATAAGCTCGTTTTTCCTTAATGAGGTATTTCCATACTGTTTCTCATTTTCTAAGATAATTTTCTAGCTAAGATTTCAAATTGAATTTAAGGAATGAGTTCAACCCTGTTACCTACCCAGTATTTACCCCAGATCTTTTTGTAATCTAAAACTTATCAAATTTATACCCATTGTTCCGTGTTCTGTCTCGTGTTAATACTTTTAAAAACCTATTAATATCCCCTTTGTTATGTACAACCATCCACTTGCACCCCTCTATCATGTCACCTCACTAATTCTTCGCTTTTCTAGAGAATGTAATTTAAGCTTTGTCAGTATTCTTCATGGATCGTTTATTGAACAAAGGAATGGATGAAATTCATTATCCATTCGAATGAAACAAGGGGAGCAATACAGAGCATGAACTAAAATACATCTCACATGCGACAGTGTTAAAATAACGTAAAAAAATCGGGCATCAGAACACTACTGAATCCCTGTTGGAGTCTCCGGCTGAATGCAAATATTTTTGTTTTTATATAATTATTAAAAACAAAGCTATAACATCACTCAGATATTTTCATTTGTTCCTCCCACACTGCTAATCCCATGTATGTCTCATTAATGCTCAAAAATACCTCACATATAATAACATCAAAATACTCATACAATATATGTATACTGTGAGGTGTGAATTTTCTGGGGTGAAACTGGGGTATGAGTTTTCAGTTATATATATATATATATATATATATATATATATACATATATATATATATATATATATATATATATATATTATATATATACAGACTCGGGGGTCTTGGCGTGCGCACAGCAACACAAATTGCTGTACCAGCGTTCCTGTCCTCTTCAGTGGGGTCTGACAACTTGGTGAAGGAAATCCTACCTGAGCACCTAGTTCAACAGGCAGGGGTACATGATCCCAGCTTCACAAACTGCACAACCAAATGGGTCTCTCTCGCAGGACCAGCACCCCAACCACCGCCTTCTGAAGCCCAGAAGCAATCCAGCTGGGATCGCCCCATTGCCGACCAAGAAGCTGCGACAACACCACACGATACTGCCCGACTTGGAGCTGTAGCAGCTCCCCATGCAGACGATTTCCTATTAGCAACCCCAATGTCAGCAACCGGCACCCGTCTCACACCGCAGGCCCTCCGAATTGCCATGGCTCTCCGTCTCGCTGCCCCAATCCACACCGAATACAGGTGTATTTGCGGCGAGGCAGAGGCCGACAGTTACGGACGGCATGGCCTTCTCTGCCAAAGGACAGGAGGATGGCATGTAAGACACGGCGAGGTCAATGACATTATTAAGAGAAACCTTACCACAGCCGGTTGTCCAGCAGAGAGAGAGCCCCGTTACCTAATGTCCCGCAACTCTGATGAGCCTGTTGGTCGCCCAGACGGAATCACGGTGAACCCCTGGAAGAATGGTAGACAGTTGGTGTGGGACTACCCTTCCGTTTCAACTCTAGCCAATACCTATGTTGACTTCAGTGCTACTCAAGCAGGAGGAGCTGCCAATCACCGGGAAGTGGCCAAGTCACGTAAATACAGAGACCTTGAGCACCACTACAATTTTGTCCCCATTGCCTCAGAGACACTTGGTGCCTGGGGTAAAAGTGCTGCCAGCTTTTTGAAGGAGTTGGGGTCTAAGCTAATCGAAACAACTAGAGACCCTAGGGCTTCCAGTTTTCTTTTTCAGCGCCTTAGTGTGGCAATCCAGAGAGGAAATGCTCACTGCATCCATGGTTCCTGCCCGCCATCTTAGGAGCTTGAGGAGCTATTCAACTTGTGACAAGCAGCCTTGTACCCTGCATGTAATCAATATTGTAACTTTTTTTGTGTAATGTCATTTTCAAATAAAGTTAGATAAATATACACACATACCAAAAGACTAGGGGTGGTAGGAGAAGAAAATATCAAAGTGTTCAGTGAGGATCCACAAGGTCTTCTCTGAGTACTCTTTATTTTCTTCTCCGAGGCTATGGGTCCCTACACTTGCACCAGAGGTGGTACCCCTATTATATATATATATATATATATATATATATATATATATATATATATATATATATATATATATATATATATATATATATATATATATATATATATATATATGTATTATATGTATTATATATATTATATAATTTATATATATATATATTATATATATATAATATATATATAAATATATATATATATATATAT